>JAYMTP010003292.1:0-17360 GCA_036897365.1 Geranium brycei | reverse complement strand
GATCGATCCTAGGGCGGTTTCGGGGTTACAATATATTTAATTTCCGCTGCGCATATATTGTTTTGAGTCCCTCCGAATCTCAACATAAACTTGTTTATACCTCTAGTTTTATTGAATATTTCATATTTTCAAGTTTTACTTTAGCAAGGGATCCCGATTAAAAGCTAATATCTTTAATATAGACTTCTTAACAAGAGATGTCAGCCTCGAAATCTGATAGAAATAACAAGGGATTTATTATTGATGTGTTGTGAATTACAAGAGAGATAATAGGAATAGAATTGGAAACCGTAATATAGGAGAGAAAAGGAAGCCAAATATAGATGGGCTAACCCTAATAGACCTTAACCCTGATATAATTTAACAGTGCAGACCATTATTAACGTGCCAACCAATGGCAGACATTAGTTTTTGAAAGTAAATGAATATCCTTAAGCATATTATTAATAGTGGTTATGGGTAATTTTTGGCAAAATTTAGGGAATTTCGAACTTTTAGGCTAGCACGTTCTTATGACTTGCGAATTTCTAGCGTATTGACTTTTTATTACACACACAATAAGTTTTTACTACGTGTACAAATACAATGTGCTTACATTATAAATTTGAGACAATTTGCACTTTATTTTTACACTCGCCATTACAAACTTCATGTGTCTATAATTTTACTCACGATTCATCTCTCGTTACACAAATACACAATGAATATAGTAACTAGCATACAATTTGTTTAGTTTTTCAAACCTTATACATGGTTCACACCACGTTATAATTATAGGGTTTAACAAATATTATACCCGCGAGCTCCATCCGACATCCACGGGATCCGTCCAACATCTGGGAGATTCGTATAGCTCTGACTCCAAAATCAATCTACACACCTTGTATTCAAACCTATTTATGAAGTAGACACAAATAGTAGATGGTTTAATACTTGATTAATTATGGAAATTTTAAATTAGTTCATTATTTTGGTTCAGCCACTGACCTTGTTCAAAGGATTTTAGCCTAATTAGCAATATAAAAGTCATATACAAAAAAAAGTCCAAGAAAATGAGAGGTAACATCAACAAAGAAAATAGTCATTATTTTGTGTCATTAACTTCAATTGTGTGATTTTGAGTCAGTTTTATTAAATCCAAGTCAAACATGACATAGATTTGGACATATTGGTAATAGAGCCCGTGGTTGAGGAAAAATGTGGACTCCACCTCCTCTTGATTCTCTTTATAACCTTGCTTTGATTTTAAATAGTTAAATGATTTATTTTAGAACCTCTCTTATGTCTTATCTAAGCATGCTAGTTTGGAGTTAGTTTCGGTTCGAAATTTTTTTAGATAAACTATCATTGATGGTGACTTCTAATTCCGTTAGTTGTTACTAACAAGACTTTATTTGCATCATGAGCGGTACATTGGCAAGGCTACGAGAGAGGAAGCAAGAGTTGCATGGAATGAGAACCATCCTAAAGCTCTTGGATGGAGAAGTAATCCAGTTCAAAGGAAGAGAGGAAAGGAAGGCGCTATTAGAGGATTATAATCGAGGTGACATCCTTCCTTTCTCATATGCATTGTATTCCATTTTGATGCATATTGGTTTAAAAAAATTTTAGGACAAGTGAGTTTTTATATGCGAGGGTTATTGTTACCTCTTGGCACAAATTTGTATTGTTTGCCCCTTAAAAATGTAATTTTGGAAAACTTTGAATTCCTCGTGCTTAAAAATGATTTTAGCTCTTTCGCTTTCTTAGGAAAGAACTCTTTTTGGAATTCATTTTTTCTTTGTAGTTTGGTCTTCTCAAGAGACCATTACGTCTAGCTAAAGACGTTAAAGAAATGCGCTTATGGGAGGCACCCCAATTTTAATTGTTAGCATAGTTAATTGCTATGTTTGTATGATGAGTATTTTCTAATTTAGCCGAAGACTTAGTAGTCTTAAGTGTGGTGTGCACACGCCACATTTTGGTCATTTATGAGTTTTTAGTGTAACTTAAGTTCGAGTAAGGTCTTAAGTGTGGTGTGTACCATGTACACACCACAATCGAGTTTCTTGAGCCACGGGCTCAGTAAATCCCCAAGTGTGGTGTGAACTTAAGCCTACACCACAATCGAGTCTTGCTTCGTATGCATTCACATTTTACATTTATAAATTTGTTGTTATGATTTGTGTTAGAATTATGTTTTTAGTTAGCTTGAATACCCGAATTTTCATTTAATAATCTTCCTTAATAGTATGATTGACTATTTCCCCGAGTTTGTGCCAAAAGGATGTTGTTTGCATGCTTAAAGCTTTTTTATTGAACAAAGGTAAAACTTAAGAATTTAGTATATTGTTTGAATTGCTCAAGTTGTTTGATAAAGTATTTTTGCTCGTGGTTCCACCTTTTCCAAACTTTCACACACTAAGTACGTGGACCTGAGGGAAAGGGTGAAGGACTATCCACGAAAAATCAAAAAGACAGGAACGAGTGTAAAGGAGGCAGGGCGCTAGGTGGAACCCTTGCACTCGAACCCCGAAATACCTGAAATAGTGGCGAAATCTCAAACCCCCGAACTTGGATGAACACAAACTTTTCAAACACTTTAAGAGAAAAACCGAGTCTCATTGAAACATTGATTTTATGAGCTTTAAAAACATTGAAAAGAGGACCTAGAAATACTTAGAGTTCATATGGAAAGCAATGCAAATGGGTTGGAAGGCAAGATTTGGTTGGGAGTGAAATAGTTAATGTCTTCAATACTTTGAAAAGGGTAGATAAGTTTTGAAAGGACGGGCATGATTGCAAAGCTTGAATGATAATTTCTTTTTGATCACATGCGTGAGTTTGATTTTTGAGTTGTGATCGTTCAACTTGCGATAGTTTGATTGTTAAAGTTTTGTATACATGTGTTAGCATAGTTTAAAAACAATTGCTTTTGCATTCACATGCATATTCTGGAGGGGTTTACTCAGCAAAATTTTGTGTTTTTTGTTTTTGCTTAGTTTTGTTTTTATTGAGAACGATAAAGATTTAAGTGTGAGGTGTAAAGGTGTTGAAATTGTGTGCAGCGAAACTTTCCACGCTTCGTGGCAACAATATGCTCATAGGTTGAGACCTAAAAATATTGAGCATTAAAATTAGTCCTTATCGACATATTATGGGCCTTAATCAGAGTTCGGACGAGAAATCTATATCATTCGAAAGTTTTAGCTATGCAGTAGAATTTTCTTAAGAGATTTTTTGCTCAATTTCTCAACCTTTTCCCTCAATCCTACAAAATGCCACAAAATGACCACGACATAAAAAAGCACAAAAACATAATATTTAATCCGAAAATCGAGGAAAAACTGAGATAAATGTGCGTAAATGGTGAACCTACTGGCGAAACAATGTAACGAGGGATCGGTATGCCCTTTGGAGAGAGAGGAGTTACAAGATTCTGTCTTGTTGATACAAAGTCCGGTCTCATGGGTAAATGGTCTTGTTCACCCGGTTTTTTAACTATCAAAACAACCAAAACCTTGTACCAAAACACTCGAGATCTTGTACCAAATAAACAATACCTCACACATCCAACGACCTTTATTGCAGTTCGTATGTTCACATCATTCACGGCAATATGAAATTGCAAATCAAATTGAAGCAAAATATGAATACTAACAAAAATTCCCAACTTCAGTCATTTACTAAAAAACTGAAAATCTAATACCCTTTAACTTAATTGAGTATGGTGCTTTTCATTTGGATCACAAATCAAATCGAGAGCCTCGAGATTTGATCGGCAACAAAAATACCTAAATCTAGCTAGAGAGGAGGTGGGATCGTCGAGTCGAGTCTAGTCGTTAAGAAAATAAAGATAGATAAGTAAGGATGGTGACTAAAACTCATATTTCAGTGTGATGAACTTTTGGGTTGACATCGATCATCATATTGTGCGACTTCGAATCACCCACAACTTTTTCTATATTTTTTTCCGGCTAACGATCGAGACCTCCATGAATACTGTGGTAATCCAGATTCAGGTTTGAAAGATATTAGGATTTGTAATGAGAGAACTGTATTTGATAATTATAATAGGTTACAGAGGCCTATATAGGCTAGATATCTAGGGTTTATATGTAGAGATACAACACAAGTAGTGGGCATCGGCCCATATATTAACACGCCACTCAAACTAAAGGAGGAGGATTCAAATTGAGTTTGGAGACTAAAGCAGTGAATCGTCCTGGAAGCAGGGGCTTTATGAAGACGTCAGTAGTTTGTTCGTCAAATAAGACAACGCGTAGAGGGATAGTACCCTGCATGAGATGATGTATAACGAAGTGACAATCATTCTCGATGTGTTTGATGCGCTCATGGAAGAGGTCATTGTTAGCAATCAGAATGGCGCTTCGGTTGACGCAATGGATAGAAGTAGCTGAGCTGTGAGTAATGCCCATGTCATGAAGTAGCCAACGAAGACAGAGGAGCTAGAGGTGGTGTTTGCAAGAGCACGATATTCGGCTTCTGTACTAGAGTGAGCAATGGTCGTCTGCTTCTTACTCCTTCAAGAGATAAGAGACCTACCAAGAAAGAAGCAATATCCGTCGTAGAGCGTCGATCAGTAGGATCACCAGCCCAATCTGCATCTAAAAATGCTTATAGCACCATAGGTGTATCGCACGCAAAATGAAGACCGTTAGATATAGTGTCTCGTACATAGCGAAGTACTTAGAGGATGGCCTCATAGCGTGTGGTTTGTTGTGCGCTCATGAACCGACTAAAAATATGAACTACATAGGCAATGTCTAGACCGGTGACGGTGAGATAGACAAGACTACCTACAAGCTGTTGATACAAAGTTGCATCCTGAAGAGGTTTGCTGTCGGAGGGTGTAAGCTTCATGTTGGCCTCGATGGCAGTGGAGGCAATTTTGCTATCTGATAAACTTGCTCGAGAAATAAGGTCAGCTACATACTTAGCTTGTGATAACCTGAAGGTACCGACGAGATTTCCAGACCAAGGAAATATGAGAGCATGTCGAGGTCCTTCATCTTAAAATTTTTGTTGAGCTGGTTCTTCAGGTTAGAGATACCGGATTCATCATCTCTGGTGATGATCATATCATCCATATAGAGTGGAAGCAGTATGTGACTAAGGCAAGTCTTCCTGACAAACAGAGCGGTGTCATACGGACTTGAGATGAGGCCAAGATCGGACATCTTCCCACTGAATTTTGAGAACCATGCCCTCGGAGCTTGCTTGAGTCCATACAGAGTCTTCTTCAAACGACAGACTGTGTTTGGCGGGTGCTCATACCCAGGAGGAGGATGCATGTAGAATTCTTTTGTGAGATCTTTGTTGAGAAAAACATTATAGATTTCCATCTGAAAAAAAAATTTCCACTTTCGCCTGGCTGCAACTGCAAGTAAACTGCGAACTGATGTGACGCAAGAAACCGGTGCAATTGTTTCCTCATAATCGATCCCATATTCCTGGGAGAATCCTCGAGCAACGAGGCGAGCTTTGTAGCGCTCGACGGTCCCATCATCCTTGGTCTTCACCTTGTATACCCACTTGCAACTTACTGTCGACTTGTCGTTGGGTAATGAGACGAGTTCCCAGGTACCAGTTTTCTTAAGAGCCCTAAGTTCTTCAGTCATTACTTGCTGCCACAAAGTATTAGTACATGCCTCTCAATATGTACGCGGTTCATATATAGACAGGGCGGTGGACATGACTCGAGAGAGATTGGGTAGTATTACTTGGTAGTTTTGAAGGTGAGACGGTGGTCGTGTTTGATATCGAGGACGGGTGGAAGGCATAGGATTCTCTGGCGAAATTGGATCTATGGAGTAGCTGGAGGTGGGTATAAGATACATACATGAGACAACTCAAGTGGAGTAGTCAAAGTATCATCAAGAAAGAGGTTTATGTCAGGATTGGAAAAGAAAGGAGCAGATAGTGATACACGAAATTCGGACGAAAAGGAGAACATCTTGTGTTCCCAAAAGGTGACATGCTAAGATATACGAAGACGTTGGGATAGAGGATCCCAACATCGATAAACCTTATGCTCAATTACATACCTAACGAAGCAGCAGAGATGAGAACGAGCTTCTAGTTTATTTCGCTCGTGTGGTTGTAAGTGGACAAAGCAGATACTCCCAAAGACACGAAGGAGATTCTAAGGAGGAGACTGACCATAAAGACATTCATAGGGGGTTTTGTTCCCTATCATTGGAGATAGAACCCGGTTAATAGTGTAGACTGTTGTATGAACAGCTTCCCCCCAGAAGCGCTTATGACAAGCAGCAGAAATAACCAAAGCGCGAACAGTATCAAGAATGTGCCGATGTTTACGCTCTGCTCGACCATTTTTCTGAGAAGTTCCTGGACAAGATCTCTGCATGACAGTGCCATAAGAGGCGAGAAAGTCTAGAAAAAATGTTTTCTTAAATTTGGTGTCATTATCTGTGCGAAAGACTTTGATAACTTTGGAGAACTGAGTTTGAATCATGTTAGAAGATTTGAGATAGATTTTGTTAAGATCAGATTTGTCATTCATCAAATAAATCAAGGTATATCGAGTATGATCATCAACAAAGATAACAAAATAACGTGCACCCCCATAGATGTAATTGGGGATGGTCCCCACAGATCAAAGTGAATAAGATCAAAAAGTGCAGAAGAAATAGAATTATTATTCAAGAAAGGAAGTGCATGATATTTTTCTAACGGGAAATAAACACAATTACAAAGTTTATTTGAAATAACACCTAACTGGCCACTAGAGACTAACTGATGAAAACGTTATGAAGAGGGATGACCAAGACGCGCATGCTAGGTATCTGCAGACAACGTCACCACAACGAGATAGAGATGAGGATGGAATGTGTATATTCGTGAGCTCGAACTGATGTCCCGCCTTACGGCTTGTCCCATATGTTAGATATTATTTGTATATATTGGATTTATATTATTTACTGTTACGCATATCATGTAAGTATTTGAGTTGTAAAGGGATTGTATGATTTGTATTATATATTGGATATTCAGCAATAATATCAACACGATGAATATTTCACTTTCATGGTATCAGAGCTTAAAACCTAATTTAAGTTTTATTTTTTTGTTTGCCGCATATCTCCTTTGGCTGTCTCTGCGCCGTCTCCAGCATCCCAGTCTCTACTGCACTGTGTCAACTCCTTTTCAACCACACAGTACTCGTTCGCTTCCCTCACTCCTTGCATCTTCTTTCTTTTATTATATTCCTTTTTATTGACCCATTCTCTGCATCTTCTTTCTTTTATTATACCAAGTTGATCTCTCTTTTCCACCAATCATTAATTTCAAAATATATTCTTTTTTTCCGCAACCATAATCAACTAGTCTTGTTTTCCAAAATGACTCAAGGTAATAATGCCAATACCGTGGCTCAAGGCAATACTGCCACTACTACTTTTCACCCTGCATTAAAAGTAGAAGTCCCGGTCTTATTAAAAGTCTTGTTTCTGTTCGTAAATTTACTCGTGACAACTTTTGCTCTATTGAATTATATCCATTTGGTTTCTCTTTGAAGGAACTTCAGACCGGGACTCTTCTTCTCCGATGTGATAGTACCGGAGATCTCTATCCGATGTCCTCTACATCCATATTTACTCCACCATCCACCTTCATGCTACTATCAGTGGATACATCCCCTTCCATATGGCATCATTGACTCGGTCATCCCGGCGATCAAGTCTTTAAATTTCTTTGCTCTAAAAACGTTATCTCATGTAATAAGGTCAACTAGGAAAACATTCTCGTCTCCCATTTTCAGCTTCCACATCACGTACTTCTAGTTTATTTGAAATAATACATTCTGATTTATGAACATCTCCAGTTTTAAGCTTAAGTGGTTTTCGATATTATTTATTGCTCTTGGATGATTATTCTCACTTTTTATGGGTATTCCCCTTGCTCACGCATACGTCCGCACTCAATTTAATCTTCCCATTAAATCCTTTCAGTGTGATAATGGTCGAGAGTTTGACAACACTCGATTTCAATCCTTTTTCGATTCCCATAGAATTCTTTCCCGTTTCTCATGCCCTCACACATCTCAACAAAATGGTAAAGCTGAACGAATGATCCGAACCACCAACAATATTATACGCTCTCTTCTTTTTCAGGCTCAACTACCTCCCTCTCTATAGGTTGAAGCATTGAATATGGCAACTCATTTACTTAACCTACTTCCTACCAAAACTATATCACTACGAACACCATTTGAACTTCTATATCACACTCCGCCATCTTACTCTCATCTCCGTGTCTTTGGTTGCTTATGTTACCCAAATCTCACTTCCACTACTCCTCACAAACTAGCCCCTCGTTCCACTACTTGTGTTTTTCTTGGTTATCCTTCCAACCACCGAGGCTATAGATGCCTAAACTTATCCACTGGTCGAGTTCTTATCTCCCGTCATGTCATCTTTGATGAGACCATTTTTCCTTATCAGTCTTATCATCAAAACGAAGTAGCCCCATCTTATGACTTCCTTTCTTCTTCTAGTGACCTGATACCTCTACCTGTTCGGGCTACTCTTCTTAGCTTTCCCCCAACAATTTCCATCCCGACCACACCACCCGCATCACCAATCCTTCACCTCACCTCGTACCTCAACCTCTTGATCCTCCACCTCGTCCATCTCATCCCATGACAACTCGAGGAAAAGCTAGCTTATTTAAACCTCGTCGAATCTTAGACTTACATGTCTCTACACATACCCCTACTCCCATTCCTCGCTCATCTAAACAAGCTCTCTACTCCCCTGATTGGAAGAAAGCCATGGAAACAGAAATCTCTACGCTCCATGCAAATGACACATGGGAATTGGTGCCATGTCCACCCAAGGGCTTGGTACTATCGCTTCTCCACTTAAGCTCCATTGGTTTTGTTAGTAGCAAAGCCGAAAACTCCCTCTTCATTTATCGTGACGGTTCCCTCACTGCCTTTCTACTTCTCTATGTTGATGATATTATCCTTACTGCATCCTCATCTCATCTTCTAAACTCTATCATGTCTCGTCTTAATTCTGAGTTTGCTATGACTAATCTTGGTCCTCTACACTACTTCCTAGGTATATCTGTTACTCGCACTCCTTCGGGTTTAATACTATCTCAAGAAAAGTTTGCTCGTGAAATTCTTGCTCGTGCTAATATGTCTTCGTGCAATCCTTGTCTCACCCCCGTCGACACTAAATCCAAGTTATCTCAATCTTTGGGATCCTCAATCTCTAATCCTTCACTTTATCGTAGCCTTGCAGGTGCTCTCCAATACCTTACCTTTACACACCCTGACATCTCATATGCAGTTCAACAAATTTGTCTTGTCATGCATGATCCCCGTGAACCTCATTTCCACGCTCTCAAACGTATCCTTCGCTATATTCAAGGAACGTTGACATATGGTCTTCACCTACATGCCTCCCAAACCATCTCTCTCACCGCCTACTCTGACGCTGATTGAGTTGGTTGTCCTAATACGCGTCGATCCACCTCCGGATACTGTGTCTTTCTCAGTCCTAATCTAATCTCCTGGTCCTCCAAGCGTCAGCACGTTGCCTCTCGTTCCAGTGCTGAGGCCGAATATCGCGGCGTTGCTAATGTAGTCGCTGAGTCGTGTTGGGTGCGCAACCTTTTACTTGAGTTGCAGTGTCCTTTATCTTCCGCCACCATTGTCTTTTGTGATAACATTAGTTCAGTATATATGTCTTCTAATCCAGTCCAGCACCAACGATCTAAACATATTGAACTAGATTTGCATTTTGTTCGAGAGAAAGTTACCTCGGGACAGGTTCGTGTGCTCCATGTACCATCATCCTACCAGTTCGCTGATATATTCACAAAAGGTCTACCCACAGCTCTTTTTGAGGATTTTCGCTCCAGTCTCAACATCCAGCCAGTGACTGTTTCGACTGCGGGGGTGTGTTAAATATTATTTGTATATATTTGATTTATATTATTTACTGTTACACATATCATGTACGTATTTGAGTTGTAAAGGGATTGTATGATTTGTATTATATATTGGATATTCGGCAATAATATCAACATGGTGAATATTTCACTTTCACCATAGATATGTCCCGTCATTGGATCCTGCACAGAAACAGATGAGGAAAGACCACTAAAGTTAACATCAAGACCTGAATTACATAACTGACCGACCAATGCAAGATTTAGTGATAGTTTAGGGACAAGTAATGTGTTCGGTACGGACACCCGGGGTGGGCATAATGCCAGAATGAGATGCGGAAATAACAGAGTTATCACACGTGTGAATGGTAGGTGACTGTTTAATAAGTTTGAGATGTGAAAATAAGGATGAAGATAGACTCATATGGTTAAAGCATGCAGAGTCAAGATACCAAGGTTTGGAAATACCTGACGTGACTGAGGAGGAGGTATTACTAGTGTGGGCAGCAATTAAGGCTTGAACCTTAGTGAGTAGAGTGGACATATCGAGAGACTCAGTACCGGGAAAGTCCGATGAGGCAACACCATTGACAGTAGTTCTAGGATTATGAGGATACTCGTACCTGTGATTCTGAGGGTAAGAGCCTCGTGGCGGTGCCTGGCCTTGTGATTTTCACCATTCGTTGTAGCGTACGGTTGGTCGGGGACATTCAAATATATGGTGACCATGTCTCTTACAGTAGTTGCACTACTTCTCTTTAGTGGGAAAGCCTGCCGCAGGGGAAGCCTTTTCTTGTTCTAAGTAGGACCAGCAGTAGAGATAGCAAGAACATGCGATGAGGTGACATACCAGTAAAGCGGGCCTCTCCAGAAAGGAGCTAGGAGACAACCACCTCGAGTATGGGAAAAGGATCCATGTGTAGCAGTGAGCTGCAAACAGACTCGTACACAGCTCGTAGCGCTTGAAGAAACTAGTAAACCTTGAGGCAATCATACCACTGAGAAAAGATAGCTGTGTTTTTCGCGTCCAATTTGGGCTCGAAGTCAGCATGTTGATCCCAAATAGCTTGCATCTGGGATAAGAACTCGTTCATAGACTGACCAGATTCTTGTTTCATCTAGTGAAGATGACAAATAGCTGGAACTGATAAAAAAACATCTGTGGTGGAATAGACTTTCTCGAGATGCAGCCAGACCTCCATAGTAGTGTCAAATCGATTCATGTGAGATTTGACAAATGAACTGCAAGTATTGTGGAACCCGGTAAGGATTTGATTATTCATACTGTCTCATTCCTCGAAGCGGTCATTGAAGACCGCCTTAGCCTCGTCTGTTTCTTGAACAAGAGCAATAGCGTCACCAGACACAAATTTTCATAGTTTCATGCCACGAAGAAAGGACATCTCCTTAGCCCGTAGCATATAGTTAAAGTCATTAAAGACCACATAAATTAGTCTTGAATCGTCAAATTTTTACATCACAATAGTTAAAAATTTTGTGAAAAATTTAAAACTGAAATCTGAAAAAATTAAGCGGCGGCGCGTGACCGGAAGGCAACGACGTGGGCTTCACGCGTTGCAGGGAGGAACGAAAAAAGTGTAGATCGGCCGGTTTCGACTTCCTGAGGCCTCACTCGGCGGTGGTAAGGCAAAGAATGCACTGGAAGATACCGATTTGGGGGAGCCGAGAGCCAATCTGGCTGGTGGCGCGTGAAGAAGGCTCGATGTGGCTGTGGCTCTCGGCGGCAACATATAACGGCCGGACTGGAGGGGAGGAATGCTCACGTGTCGGCGCTGACATTTATTGGAGGAGTTGTGATGCTGATTGCGATGTTGAGGTTGCTACGATTGTTGCCGAGGTTGCGAAGCTGCAATTGTCGCGAGTAATTTGATGAGTTGCTGGTGATCGATGAGTTGTTGGTTATTCGATGAGTTGCTGGTGATTCGATGAGCTGTCGGGTGTGGTTCGGGTGGTGTAGTGATGTCGACGATGCTTTGTTGATGGTGGTAGCGTGAGTTGATGATGATGTGTTGCTGTGAGGGAGGTTGGTGGTTATTGTGAGGTTTGACGAGTGGCGGCTATGGTTCGAGGGTTTTCGAGTTTGATGCGGAAGCGAGAGAGAGCTTTTAGGATCAAATAAAGAGAGAGCCCCCGAATACCATATTAGGATTTATAACGAGAGAATTGTATTCGATAATTACAATAGATTACAGAAGCATATATATAGGCTAGATATTTAAGGTTTACATGAGTCATGCCGATTAGGATTTATACGTAGAGATACAATGTAATTACTGAGCCTCCGCCCATATATTAACAAAAAAAACAATGAGTAAAGCTTTAAAATTAAAGGACAACACAATCAAAATTAGTTTTAGAAAAATGTGAATTTCATATGCAAATCACGTGACAAAAAATTGACAAGTTCCGTGAGATTTGTACATTGTAAAAGTAATTTATTTGAATAATTTTGTGTAAAAATTTAAAGAATAGATAAACACGTGTTTGTGATATAAAGTTAAGAGGTAACATATTCTAGTATAGATGTTTCTTATGAAATAAAAACGAATTAGGTGTCTCTTTTTGGCTCATAAAGCAGTTGCGTCTCTCTCTTCTCTAACTATGATAAATGTCACGTTTCATTCGCAATGACATAGTGAACACCATAAATGCAAGCTATCACATCATATACATCATCATTAATAAGTTTAGTTTTAACTTCCAACCACAATCCTTTAATTTTCTAGAAAATCCAGAAGATTCAATAATAATAAAATAACTCCATAAACAACACAACTCACTTGATTTGAGAAAGGATGCTAAATTATCATGAAGCAATCACTGCCCAATTACACTTTTGACATCATGAGGAGATGAGGCCAAGTTTGAGATCAATCAACCATGTGTGCAGTAGTAACTTATTCATATTTTAGAGATTCCTTTTCCTCTGTTTATGTAAAAGGTGCTGAAAAGAAACAACCCAAGCACAAAAACTCAAACAATGTCCACAACACATTAAATACCAGCATTGCTCATTTTAACTACATTACATAAGAAAGTGCCAAGTCTTATTCTTGGAGAGAGTACACCTATATCAAGCATCAAAGATGTGATGTGGTAATGTGAAGAACAATGCAGAAACTCCAATGAAGACCATCTCCACTGACCCATACCAATTCTTCTTCCTCTGCCCACCATCACTCTTTGAATCTGCACTTGATGGGCTGCTAGTGCTACTGCCAGTAGAGTTTACATTAACTACAAGTTAAACATAATTTAATTAGTATTGCATTAATAAAAACATTATTATTATTATTAATTACTAGAAGACTACTTGACGTGAATGGAACAATTGTTAGTTTGATGGGTGTGTGATAGTCTTCTCTTATGGTGGTGATAGAGAAATTTTGACAAATTGAGTAAAATAAGTAAGAGTTTAAATTTAGGAATGTGATTTGACTGATGTAATGGACTTTACTTGTATGAATGGACTATATATTAAGGTGTTTAAGTCTTCCTAATCCAACGACCAGCAACGACCAGACAAAGGCCTTAGGGATTAATCATGTTTGTATTTTTAAATTTTTATTAAATAAATCAAAATACATGTAAAATAAAATTGAATCATATAAAATAATAAGTGAATATTTTAAGATATATAAATATAATTATTTTAATACTTATTACCTTTACATACATAAAACATATAAATATATCTAAAAAGTATTTATGACTATAAATTATTTGATTTTTAAGTATTTTTACTTTCCAAATTGATTTATCTTTCTAAAAAATGCCTGAACCTGCTTGGATCCGCCTAACCGATTTAAACGATTACATAAAATAGGGTTGATATTGTAGAATTCTTGGCTTAGAACGACTAGCAAGCCATTTGTAATACACTAGGGAAATATGAGATTAAAAGAGACTTAATATACACATTAAATTAACTCTCAGCATTCTTGATCAAATGTAGACTTCAAAACTTATTGAACTTCTAGTGTCTTCTTAAATACACATCACTCTATTTCAGAGGACAATCACTAAAAACATATTATACAACATAGAAACACAGATGATTCATTGTTTTGATCTTACCATTAGCTGCAGGCACGGTAGTGTTTTTAGACATAATGCTCTTGGCAAAATCCTCATAAACCTTGGCTTCGGTGGAGTTGAGAGGCAAGTGCATAAGATCTGGGAGAAACAAAACCCACAAATCTAAAACCAAGAAAACACAAAATGAAAAGAAACATGTATGATGAGAAATTGAGGTACCAATGCACTTGGTCAAGTTGGCGGTGGCATGGCAGGAGGCAGGGAGGTTCAAAGCCTTGCTAATATTGACGGTGATGCCGAGGCTCTTGTCGTCCCTGTCCTTTATCAAGATGCACAGACACTTCATGCTCTTCACCACAACCTGCTTCGCACCGGAGCAGCACTCGAACGTCGGGGCTTTGGCCTCCCCGCCCACGTACGGCAGGCACGTCGCCAGTCCGATCAGCTGGTCCATACACTCTGCTTTGTCCTGCTCTATGTCCGACCGACACTGACCCACCAACGCTAACGCAATCGCCGCCAACACCAACCAGCTTCTTGGTGACCGACCCATTTGCTCCAAGAATGAGGGAATTTTGGTTCTTGATTGAACAAGGGGATGTGAGAGATTTTCTTGGCTGTGGGTGGGTTGGGTGTTTTGTATATTTTGGGGCAAAGAGAATCTTAAATAGAGCATAATGTGTTGTGTGGGCCCTGTCCGGGTTCGAGTCCTGTAAATTTTCTTGTGTGTGCGAATAGTCAAATATAATTAAATTTGTAGAATTGTTGGATAATAACTAATGTGCCTCTCCATCACAATTTATATTAGGTCATGCAAACGACAATGACGGTAAACTAAATTATGAAAACTGCCTCTCACAAGATGTGAAAAACATTTCTTATTTCCTGCTCTTGATGTATCTCGATTGTTCATTTGCAAAACATAATAAAAACCGCAACATAATCTTCATGTGTGGTAGTTTGAAACATAAAGAATCTTTGTATTTGAATCTTGCAACAAAAAGAATACTTTTACAGAAGTGTTTGTTCATTTATTATAATCCAAGATATTTAATAAACTAGAATTCAAATTAATAAATTTAAAAGTAATTAACTAACGTTCCACTCCACCCCAGCCTCAGCTCAGCAGCGTTGATTTTTGTTCAATAGTCAACCACGTGACCATTACGTGAATGTTTTTTTTTTTTGTGAAAATGGTATAAATACCCTCCTATCTCTGTCTGTAAAAATGGCTGATCGATGCTGCTAAAGCCACAAAGCTCGGCCATTTTGGTCTGGTCCTCTGGGTTCGTCGAGTTGTGTCGGCGAGCGTATGTGTCCCTTGGTTTCAGCGCCTAGACCGAGATTGAGCGGGTCTGCGACCCAAAACCCTGGCCGGCGACGTTTCCGGGTAGTCGAGAATTGGTCTTGGTGAAATAGCTCGGAGACAGTGAGGACACGTACCTCGAAGCCGTGTATAGAACCGGTGAGGACGAGGGGCAGCTAAATAGGTGCTCGTTTTGGTGGTTCCGCTTGGCCTCCGAGACCAGGCGACGCAGAATCGCCCTGTTGGTCAGCCTCCTTGTTCGCTCCATGGCCGACACTGTAAAAGGAGCTCCGATTTGAAGAACCCAGAAAATGGGTAAGCTGGAAAATAAATAAAAAATTGAAACTTGGGAAATTTGGTGCTAGTTCTCCGTGGAAGGGGGAGGAGGAGGATGTGTAGAGGCTGGACTCGAGGAAGCCGTGTCGGCTCGAGGTGACCGCGCCGTCATTTCAATTTTGGCCGACTCAATTTTTGTGATGGTAAAATCTAATTTTTGTTTTAAGAATATAATTAATAATGAATTAAGAAAAAACAATCAAACTCTGGAGTCTTGAGTTTGAAGGGAGAGAGAAAAAAAATAAGAAATAGAGACAGAAGAATGGATGACAAATTTTTAAAAATTTAAATGTTACTTGAAGGTATTTTGGACTTTTCACCAAAAATTAACGCTGTTGGGATGAAATGAAACGTTATGCAACTTCAGGAGTTACACAAAACGACATTATCTTTCGAGAGAGTTAAGTGAAAATCCTACAAAATACATGAGAGGTATGTAGAGCTTTCTCTTTAAATAATAATGTCAAATTAACAACAAACGATAAAAATTTATGATATAAATATATTCTCATAAAATTTTGATTTTTGTTTTGTTGTATCTTTCGGTTTGTCATCTATAAATTTGTAGTTTTAGTCGAGAGTTGATTTAGATCATAAAAACGTTATATGAAGAAGAAAAAATTGGTCGACGGCACAAAATTCTACTAGACATACTTTCAACCTTTAATTGGTTTTTTTCTATCGATTCTCGAAAACTAACTTTCTTAATATTGTAACGTCCCAAATGACTATAGGCTTCTAAAATAAAATGATAATGTAAACGAATACAATAATGCATTTAATACTCGAAACGAAAAACAAGAACCAGCTTTCCACTCCCAAAAGCTTATATCTGGTTTTCTTCCTTTATATTTTATTTAAAATTGAATTTATACACACTAAATGAAGCACAATAAATTCAGGAATTTTTTTAAAAGTTAAACAGGAGCTAGAAAGCACGAAACAGACTTCCACTATTTTTGTTCTGTACATTTCATTTATTGACCGATTTTCCCAACAATAAAATAATGTTCATAAACTAAAAGCTAGCCTTCCTTTTTGGCCAAGCTTAGCCAGGAGGTCGCTATCCTTAGCCTTACAGTTCATCGTCCTTTACAAAGTCTTACCCTCATAGCTAGGTGATAAAATTAAACACACGATTTTAAATGGTGCAACGTATTCTCAACTATGCTTTGCAAGCTCACATGGGTCAGAAGAAACAGTTTGGCACGTTGTTATTTATATATACATTGGACACTAGACTTAATAGACTAGTTTTTTGAGTTAAATGTGGGCTCTATTGTGTATATAAACTTTTCATGAGTGCTCCTCCTAAGTAAGGTCAGGATCTTTCCAACATAACTCAACTTTGACCCAAGAAAGTAGAATTCAATGTGTATATAAACCTTCTTTATATCTTGTAATCTTCCGATGTGAGACTTTGAACTCACATGTGAACATAACAATCTCTCCCTTCACATTGAGTCTCATCACATCAGGTTGGCTCCCTTTAAACCCACATACTTTGCCTTAGTTTACTCTTCCACAATGACCATTTTCATCCTATTTGAGCCACACCATGAGAGGGGCTAACTCATGGTCCCAATCTTACCAGTCATAGGAGTATCCGACCCACTTAACCAGGAGAGTCTACCGAACCAAGACTTAGGAGAAGCCAACTCGATTTGATGAGACTTAATGTTATTACTATATATATTGGCTTATTTTTTAGGTAAGACAGATGTCGAACGAATAA
>JAYMTP010003291.1:0-17360 GCA_036897365.1 Geranium brycei | reverse complement strand
GTAGAGAACTGGCTGAAATTTACTCTCCAACTGGAACCGAGGCATTTGGAGATCTGTAGCTCAAGTTATGCCTCTTAAAAGTCACGTTTTTCTGCAGGAAAATCTCCAAAAGGTATAAAGATTATTCATGTTGATCTTGTGTAGAATCAATCTACATTAAGATCTTTAATCCAAGGATTCCATGGTTAAATTTCCGCTTCCGCTGCATGAAATTAATTGTTTGGAACCCATGGAAACCCAACAGTGCGCACCAGAGGAAAAACTGTGTTAACCTCATAGTCACTACCACAGTCATATCAGACAAATTGCTTTCAAGTCAGTGGTCATCATACCACAACGCGGTTCCTATTCCGATCTTCCATTTCACTCATTCTTGTCGATATCGACATCCAAGTACTAACATTAACACATCACCGTTATACCCGTTTTGCCTTGTCGAGCATAAGTCGACTTCCCACATCCTCCTGAATTGCTCTTATCTTTCGCGTCCGTGAGATATGTCTGGGATCAGGTATGCTCTGACTACTGCTCTTTCAAAGATAAATTAATGTCCCTCTTTGAGTTTAGTCCAAATGGAATTGTTAGGCTTCTATTGTGGTGAATATGGGTTGGGGATGTCTTTCTCTACACTTCATGAATGATAGAGCTCGCATTGACCTGACTGATTGGCTCTGATTTAGGAATAGGCGTGATCCCAACTTCAATTTAGTTGCAGCGAAATCGAAATGGTTGAAATCAATAGTTGGGTGCATCAAAATAAACGTTGACGGAGCTTTACAATGGGAGACCGGTCGGTACATGATGGGTATTGCCATTTATGACCACTTGGGATTGGTTATGGGCACAAAACATGGCCAAGGTTCTCATCTTAGACCCAACAACGATGGAAGCTTTGAGCATTGTGAGTCACTCTGATGAATTAGGGACAGAGGCTAGATTGAATTGGGGGTGGACATTGAATCAGATTGTCAATCGACCATGCTATCCTTCGACACTAGAAGCAATTCGACATCCCACATAGGTTCGGTCTTGTCTCACTGTATTGCTCTCTTGTTGATGTTTTCTTAAGTTAAACTTTGTTTTTTATAATTGATCAGTGAATGAAGTGACTCACTACCTAACTAGAGCGGTCTTATTCGGATTTAATTGGGGATTAGGTGACTGAGTCTTGTCCTCCCTCATTTTATTCGTCGAGTTGCTTTGGATGCCCGTTAATATAGTTTCTTTTGCTAAAACAATGTATTATGAAAAAAATCATACAAGATGGATTGTTTTGTCTGTTCTTGAGTGGGTCAAACCACAAATATTATTGATTTTTTTGTAACTATAAATCATCATAATATTTGAATTGAGATTGGAGTGGGTTCGGGCCCAATTGAATGGCCCAACCCAAAAGAGTGGCTACGACTTCGACACTCAGTGACAGTTTAGTGATCTGAAGCTCCAAAACGGTGCTCTCATGGCGGTCCCATCTCGTAGCGGGCAGTGAATTCGCTTTTTCATTATCGATGGCCTTTCGTCGGAAATCGATTTTCCGTCTCTTTGTACTGTTTTCATTTGCGCTCGGATCGGCGGTCGGAGAAGAGGAGTTTAGGGAGGAGTTGCTACTTAAGCCGCTGCCAGATCGGAAAGTTTTGACCCATTTTCTGTTTGAGAGCCGATCTCCGCCCTCCTCCTCCAATGGTCGCCACCACCACCTCTTCCCCAAAGCCATCTCTCACCTGGTATTTCATCTATCATCTCTTTCCCCCTATTTTCCTTTTCATTCCTGACAAAATTACTTAGTGTTGAGGGGAAAAGGTCTATAATTGAATACTGAGCTCATTTGGGTTTCTGTTTTCTTGTGGATTGTTCTGATAAAATGCAAAATTAGGATCTGGAACTTTTAATCATGGAAAAATTTGTGTCTTTTTGCTAGGTTTTATTCTTGTCTTTTGAGTCTAGGTTGATGGTTTAGAGTTTGTTTCTGGTTATACTTATCATGGGGTCATTGCAGTATTGTGTTCTGTTGGTTTACAATTACATGTTTCTCATCCATGGCCAAGCTTATTGGCACTAAACCCCAAAAGAAGTTCAAGCCGTACCGAGTGATTTGCATTTCCTGAACCCATTGTTCAAAAACCTAAATTGTAGCCAATGCGAGTATATGTTACTTTAAAATTTAGTTTAAGCACATCCTTTTAAGGTTTTAACTTAAAGCTCTCACTAGACATGGAAAAGTTTTAGAGTCTGAAGCTTACTTATGGTACAAAGTTGACTGTATCTTGAAACTCTTGTGTAAGGGGTTGTTGAAAGGAAATTTGTCTTTCCTTATCTTCATACTAGAACCTGACCGTGCTTTGAAAGAGCTTAGATTTGGTAGGAGATATAACCAAACGGCGAAGAATTTGACTTGAAAGATTAATTTGCATTTATAATAATCCTCATTTTGGTTCATAATTCACGCCATTAAAATCATGCAATTTGTAACAGGCAACTCCTATATCTCCTTAATCTCAAAATATATTGAAGAAATTGTCACGATACCATTCCACTTGGTTGTAAATTTACATGAAACTGGAAAGCCCCATCCTTTCCAGTCTTCCCTCATTTTGTCCAAATTATATGCTCCAACCGCCTTCAGTTTGTTGGTATTGATGATTTGTAAGGCTAGATACTCTCCACTTTCCCTTTTTGTTCTTTCTTATCTCTATGGTATTGTTCTGTTATAAAGTTAAGAATTTAAGTGGCGGAGGGAATTGGGGTCAATTCTTCAATCTCTTATGTGATTTTGTAGTTGCTGAAAGTCCCAGCCCTTCCCATAGAGTGTTGCCTTGTGGCCAAGAAAAGATGATTCCATCAGGGGAATAATTTTGTGTTTGGTTTTAATATAATGGTTAACTTGATGTGGATTGTATTCTATGGACAGGTTAGGAAATATCGGATTAAGGAAATGGAACTATCTTTCACACAAGGTCGCTGGGACTATGAACACTGGGGTGGCTTTGATCCCATATCTAGCAGCAATGCAAAGCCTCCTGGAGTTGAACTGTGGGCTGTCTTTGACGTTCCACAAGATCGGGTTGATGTTTTATGGAAGAATTTGACCCACACTCTTTCAGGTCTTTTCTGTGCTTCAGTCAACTTTCTAGAGTCTTCCACGGCCTATTCTGCTCCCGCGTGGGCCTTTTCACCAGCTTCTGGCAGTCTGAGGTACGGAACTTTGCCACGCGAGGCTGTTTGCACTGAAAATTTAACTCCTTGGTTGAAGCTACTTCCTTGTCGAGACAAAGCCGGGCTTTCTGCATTACTTGACAGACCATCTATATACAGAGGATTTTATCATTCCCAGCGTTTACACCTGACCTCAAATGAATTTGGACCAGAGGTGGTGGGATCAGGCATTATACTCGAGCAGACACTTACTGTGGTTCTTCAGCCTTATAGTCAGAGAAATACTATAATTTATTCAGGAGAACTACAGGTACAACCGAGCTGGTCTATGAGTTCAATCTTTGGAAGGACAGTCAATGGAAAATGTGTCCTCGCCAAATCTAGTAGTGTTTACCTTCAACTTGAGAGTAGTCTTGTTACTGAATGGACGAAGATGCAGACAGATAATGACAATCATGCAGCTTATAATGTACCCTTAAAAGATTTATGGAGCAATCTTGCCTTTGAGCTATCTGTTAAACCAGATAGAGTATTTAAAGAAGTCAATAGCGCACAAAGAAAAGGTTCTTTCCTATATGAATTTCTGGTTGAGAAGTACAGTAATTCAGAACCATTGGACTTGGGGCTTACATGGAAGTTACCTGTACTGTGGTTGAGTCCACAAGCACCATTACGTGCTAGTAGGTTCTTAATGGGGAGTGGGAATGAAAGGGGTGCTATTGCCATCTCCTTAAAATCCACAGGTATAAGAGAAGGATTCTTGCGCGAGAATGTTAGTGATAACCAGTGCCAACTACAAGCTGTTATATTCCAAGTCGTGCCTTGGTATATTAAGGTATATTTTCACACCATTCGAGTGTTTGTTGATGAACAACCGCATGCAGTCACAGAGGTAATTGAGAAGATTCATGTTTCACCTTCTGAGGACAAGGTGTCTCCTGGGGTGATGGAGATGGTCCTGAAATTTCCGTGCAGCATGAATTCTGCTGCTTTGACATTGGAGTTTGATAAGGTATGCTCTGCAGTTTTGATTAGACGCGATCAAATCATAAGGCAAGGATTATTTAATAAAATTGTATTACTCCATTTTCCTCTATTTTGTTCTATAATTTCCTTCTCAGTTCATCCAAATATGATATCCTTCACTAAAATTTAAAACATTAGCTCCTTGCTTTCTCGTTACTGTTAATTACATATCAAGTTGAATGGATGGAGTATTAAAAAGAGTGACTTAAATGATGAGGTATGATTGCATAAATCAACTTTCTTGGAACATTAAGCCAGTTCAAGCAAGACACTCATTATTGGACGGGTGAAGTATAAATATGGGGGGTTATTTTTGTGATAACTTCATGAGCTATCCACTGCTAGTACTGCTACAAGAAATATATATTTTTGGGATGTTTAGCTATGCATAAACATTAAACATAATATGGCAAATAAAGTGATGTGAATGCTCGTTATTTTGTCATCTGCCCCCTCCCCTATTTATCTTTCACTCCCCGCATTTTTGTTGTTGTTGCTATTTATGAAATATAACTTCACAAAATTTTATTATTGGATGTGTGAAACAATTTTAAGGAAGCTATTTTTTCTGAGCTATTAATTTACTTGCTTTTTTTTCATAGGGCTTTCTGCATATCGATGAGTATCCTCCTGATGCTAATCAGGGTTTTGACATTCCATCAGCCGTAGTGAGCTTTCCTAATTTCGATGCAAGCTTGGATTTTCTCAGAGATGACCCTTCACACAAATCACCCGTGCTTTCTAAATTCCAGGTAACAGACTTCTTATATCACAAGTTAAATATGACTCGTCACGGATTTATTATATTCATCTGATCAATTGTTTCAATGAATGATGTAGTCGAAGAGTCCTGTTCTGTCTTACACAGAAGTCTTACTCGTGCCTTTGACAACTCCTGACTTTAGCATGCCTTACAATGTCATCACAATTACCTGCACGGTATTTGCGTTATATTTTGGATCGTTACTCAATGTACTAAGGAAGCGTGTTGGTGCAGAGGAAAGACGCCTTAAAAAAGAAGGTAATCCAACATCTTGGTGTAGGTTATAATTATATGACATTGGATTGTGGCTTGAAAAAACCAGTGAACTACTAGTATTCATGATACTTGTTGTGGTCAAAATCGCACTGAACTATTATGAATGAAAAAAGTAATACCACACAGTTTCTAAGAGTTAAATTTTCATACATGCTTAGAAACTGTGTTACTTCCCAAGCAATCATATTAATCTATTAACATTGAAATTAGTAAAAAAATTCGCATATGCTGTTACTTTTACTTCTTAAGTACAAGATACCGCATAGTTTCCGAGAGTTAAATATATGCATATGCTTAGAATTTGTGGTGCTTCACAAACACATGATATTCGGAGTTATATGTTTGCACATGCTTAGAAACCATGTTACTTCACAAGCAATGGTGTTAAATTAGTACCATTGAAATTAGCAACAACATAAAAATCACATATGCTATTAGTTTTACTTCACAATCACATGATAAATAGTTAAGTGTTCGCATATGCTTGTTACTTCACAAGCAATCATGTTAAACTATTTTTACCATTGAAATTAGTAAGAAAAATCACATATGCATAATTTTTACTTCTCAAGTACACATTTTGCTTGTGAATTAAAATTAATAGCATATAGCGGATTTGTTATGCATGTGTCTTCATAGAGGAATTGAACGGTAGATGCATTTATGCCTGGTAATATTTGTGCTCATTTTCCCTCCTCGCAGCTGCCAAGAAACCTGGCCGGCTTCATCAACTACTGTCGAAATTGTCTGCCAAGCTTAGAGGAAGAAAATGGGAACCACCACCATCGCCGCCAAAGTCATCCTCAACAACTTCATCGGCTATTCTTAAATTCATGTTCAAATTCACACTTATTGTTGGCATCGCCATCGGTTGGCAATACTACTCTGGTTAAAAATTTCCTTGAGCCAAATAGGGTCTTGTTGTTTTAGTGTACAATATGTGCAAAACAACACTAAGTTTAGAGAATGTGAGATAAGCTATTTTTGTACCACCAGATTGTATGAACATCTCCAGTTTGTATCCAATTTTGTATAGCTTCAATTAGATCAGCTACATTTCTTGGACTAGTTTCTAACCATTATCAGTTCAATGTTTGGCTTTATTTTTGCTTAGTTTTCTTATTATCCCCATCATTTATACTTTGTCATAATTCTTTTTGTAGATAGTAGTACCCTTTTGTTCATGTGTATTATGTATTATAAATTTTTAGTATATGATTATCCTTACAAATTGCTATGCAGCATTGTCATACAATTTTAATAAACTACTCTGCTTACATACGATCCCTTAATTTCTTTGGAATACAAAAATGTGTTCAGAAGTTATAGTCAGAATTAAGATAAAATAGTCATTTTCGATGCTACTTATACAATTTAGAAGGGTAGATTGACACATGTTCTTTGTACTACTATTGGAAATTTATTTTTGAAACATCCATCAGTTTTGGAAGCAAAACATCACAATATAATCAGAGTGAACAAGTCACCGAAATTCATTCATAAACCGAAATCATAATTCTTGCAGCAATGTCACATTGACATTACACAACAGGAGACATTACAGAATTTTCAATTTTCATTCTCACTATATATGTTATGTAATTTACACATTGGTCTCAGGAGACAGTCTTAATGAACAAGGAGATACAGAAAATTTCAAAGACATAAACCTAATTTTATCTTCTTCCTGCAAGGAGCAGCTGCAATTACTTCGTCTTCTCTCATCCGCTTCACGCTCTCACTCGAGGAACTACTGCACATAAATTGGGCGATACCTTTCCCTCGAAAGTCTGGGAAAGAACACAAAAGAAGCATATCAGTAACTAATGTGCCTATAACAAGCTGATAACAAGAGACAAGTAAAACTTGTAACGTAGATATATATAGCCAATGAGGTGTTGTCCCAAGTCAGGCGTCTAATTGAATAAGAGGTTTGAGTTTCTACATTTAGATATATGAGTGGCATCAACTACTTTGCTCGTTTTATTTGCAAGTATGAGAGGGTTTGAGGTGAGTACCTGAGTTGCTTTCATTTGTTTTGAGCTTCTTCGGTTGGTTTGCGTCTACTAATCCTTGTTTTCTCTTTAAGCCAATGCCTTTCCAAAGGGGTACTTGAAGAGCACCATTTTCGCATCCTGAAACCACCACATATTCACATCATTAGCTACTCAGCGTTTTCCGAACAAGTATAATCTATACACAATGCTCTAAAAATTCCCGACTAGTCCCTTATTAATCCCGTTTAGTCCCCAGAGACCCTATCCGTCTGACTAACACCTACCATTTTTTAGAACACTATCTACACATCCGAAGTGTTTATATTTAGCCGATAATCGTCAATGATTATCGCATATTGTATTCAAACAATTAATTTCAGAAATGCCATCTTTTGGGGCTATAACAACATATGCATACACATGTATTCCTCAAAACTCAAATATCAGAATTTTAACCAGATCCAACATGTTAATATTGTCATCAAGAAACATCACAGTCAGGACATTTCTAAAAGAACCATACCTGAATGGCTTTCTCTGAACTTCTTATTTTGGAGGAAGCTGATTGTACCTTCAGGCTGCAGCTTTCTGTTCATGCCAAGTTCAGTACTATGGTGAATCCCACCGGCACCATCTCCTGGGTCTGATGTTCCTGAAAAATTAAAGATTGTCAATGAAGACAAACTAACATTCTTGATAAATTGTAAACACAAAATTTAAAATCTGCACTAGATTTCCTTCTACTAAATTTGGCATGCTAACAAAACCCACATCTAATTGCCCAAAAGAATTAAACAATGAACTCAGAGAACATGAAGAACTGCAATTCATAGGCATCCATTTCAATCAATCAATTTCCTCTCTTTTTCTCGGAATCCAAACATGGTTTCCAGACACAGAATACCCATCTCATCAAAAACTGCAATTGACAGACACCCAATCCAATTTCCACCTTAAACAATCAATTTCTACGTTTTTTTCTCGGAATCCAAACAGAATCACCAACCAGAGAAAAGCCATGTTGTAAAGTAAAGCAAAAAAGAAGAAGAAGCTCACTCTTAATCCCAACTTTGCAGAGCTTGCCATCAACAACAAGCGCGTTCCCATAGTCTCTACCGGTGGTGAGACCCTTGTGGGAGAAGAAAGAGAGAAGCGACCTCCAGGTGACGGAAGCAGATACCAGATCGGCCCCTCTACTTATAAAGTGTCCGTTGAGCTTCAATGTCGATGGGTCGAGCCCGAAGGTTCGGGCTATGGAGCCCAGGTCCAGCTTCTCCTCGTCCCACGCCACGAAAGGCACTACCTTGCCCAGCGAAGGGCAGTAAAGGTACAGCTTGATCGTCGTCGCCGGAGACATGGCTCTCTGGTTCTTCTTCTGTTGCACGCTATGTGTTTGTGAAGAGAGTTTTGGTTGGGGAGCTCTGAGTACTGAGCAGCGTTTTTGGCTCCATAGTTCCAACGGTTTCTGGAACTCCCTCAGCTTTTTAGGTCTGCCGCTGGTACGACATGTCGTTTTGATATTTCCCTTTTGCTTGTCCAAAATATTCCAATTTGGCATTGAATTTACATATAAATCTCATATAAATATAATTGTCCATGTCTTTCATATATAACTTGACTGATTGTCATTCTCATATAACTGAAGATGATTTCTTTTTCTTCTTCCTTTTAGAAATAAAGATGATTTTAATTTGTTTGTTAGAAGTCCATTGAAAATATTTTAAACTCAATTTACTTAATTTCGTTTTCTTTTAAATTTACAATATAAGTTTTCGATGAGAAATAAAAAAATACCTATGTTTTTCAAAATTATGTCACTGAAAACTTTTCTTTTTTACTTCTCCTTTCCTCATCCTTACATTTTTTTTAATTTTCCCTCTTCGTCTGTCAAATTTTAATTTCTCTCTAGAAATTCGAATCAAGTATTAAACGAACCAAGAATACGCCTTTTTAGGCAATGAAAAAAACCATCAATAACATCAAGAATCAGTTCAATTTAGTGCTCCTCCAACCCATAAGCATGAAGAAAAAAAACGATTAGTAGCATAAGCCATTTTCACATCACCACTCCCATCTACAACCTCCTCCACATCAACAGGGCTACTAAAAGTAAACCGAAAACTGAATCAGAACTGATCGAAACTAGACCATAATTGATTTGAACTGGATGAAATCAGTTTAGTTCTAATTTGATTTATACAAAAATCACAGTTAACCGAATGAACCAGAGATGCTTTAATACGCCATACGTGGATTGCTATCGGGTATTGATTTTCACAAATCGACGTCCATGAGGCATCCACGTGTAACTTCCAACAAAGTCAGTTCGGTTTAACCGAAAAACTAGTTCAATTTGCTTTAGTTTCGAAGCTCAAATTCAATTCAAAACCGATTCGATTTTAATCAAAAAGCCGGTCAACCAAACCAGTCGGTTAATTTTCGACTTTGATGCCTTCCCGGTTCGATTTCGATTCTAGCATTTGGTAACCAAACTGATCAGTTCAGTTTTTAGTTTAACAGTCCGATTCCAATTAGTCGGGTTTGAGCACCCTAACCTCCACATTGGGCTCTTAGTTAAACAAGTCCTCACATTGGATCTTAATCAAACAGTGCAAATGAGATTCAACATCTTTTGACAACATTGAGAAGTTAGGTTAAGAATAAAATGATTAGAATCCACAAATCAAGCTTTTATCTAGAAGTAGCTAAATAAGAATCATGAATAAATCATAATAATCACAACAATTTGTTCCCTTCCGTTAATTTTCTTGCTTTTATAACCCAAAAATTGTCATACAAAGCATTCAATACCTAAAAGAAGAAACTAACTCTTGCTTCAAAAAAAAAAAAGAAGCTAGCTCAAATACTTTAATCTCAAATCAATACATCGAGAAAAACACTAGACCTTCCTCAAATGCTCTTATTTCAGACACCATAAACATATCTCCATTTAGGAGCATCCATTGGACACCAAATCCTCCACGAAAGCAATCGATTCGTTTCTGTCCCCGACGATCAGTCATGCGCCTCTTCTGATAACGAGTTTCCACTAATTGAAGGTCGTTAATGTTTAGTTTTGGCGTTGAGGAGAAAAAAGAGAGATAGATAGGACAACCCCAAATCCTTGAAAATTGGAATCAAGGCTATCGATTTGTTTTGGTTGTCCTAATTTGTTAATAAGAAAAATACTTGTTTCACATTTCAAATTTATTATACTCGATCACGAGTTTTTGCGGGTAAGGAATGAAATTTATCGGCAATCATTGTTGGTTTAGATGTATTGATATACATTTTGTGATCAGTATATGCATTATAAATTGATGACTAAATCCTAATCAAAAGGCTATTCCAGCCAAATCTTGCTAAATTTATAACAATTGAAAGTTGAACATTTATTATAGCAATTAAACCTAGTAAAACCTAATGTATTGGTATATTTCTAGTTATGGAGAGAGAAGAAGAAAAGAGCCCAATATCATCATTTTGAACATTTGAAAAAAAACAGGGTGTGTTGGTCATTTTGACCTAAAAATCAACAACGTTAACTTGAAAGAAACTATAATATATTGTAATATATGAGAAATACGTATAATCAACTGTATTTATACGAAGTTATCCCTAAAATGAATGCACGATAAATTTTTTGTACCATCGAAACGATGTATTTTTTTCTATATCACATCATTTTTTCCTTAATTACCCTTTATCTCATCTCACTCTAAGTACCATGTTGAGCGAGTATGGCTATTACTAGGTCTAGGGTTGCGCACAGATCTGAACTGAATTGGACCAACCGGTTCTTCATTTTAGAGACTCAAACTTATACCCAATATGTGAGAATCGGTCTGGTTATGAGTTCGGTTCTCCAATTCTACCCAATTAGACCTGATTGAATAATTAATAAGGCACGGTTCTCTGGTCTGGTTTCCTAATTTTGTCCAATTAAATCCAATTAATGTGATTTATATACACAATTACTCACAGTAATAAAAACTAATTGCCAAAGTCGTTCTATGCCTCCCACCACAAAACCTCCCGACCCTCACCCTCGTATTCCTCCCTGGCCCTCCACCATTTTCATCTTCAACCTTCTACCGCATAACCAAAAAAACTGGCTCCTGAACCTTCTCTCCGATTACGGGGAAGTTATCTCTACTCACTTCCCAAAGATCCTAGCAAATTCGAAAAACTTTTCGGATTTTCCCTTTTCAAGAATCCGGTGGATGCAACCAAAGCAATAACCTCTCTAAATGGTCTTCTTGTTGATCATGGCCGACTTATTGTCGCTCTTGCTCGTGGCTCGACTGCGCCTCCTGCCGCCCCCTTGCAACCAACCTCCAATATACTGCTCACTCGTACAAGGACGCAGGCCCGTCCCGAGGTGCCTCTATGCACTGGGAAACCTAATTTCAGGGTTTTCAAATCTCTCAAAACTAGTATTGTTGCCACAGTCCGCTCCAACATATCGGTGGATTTGATCCTCGAGGAAGACAACCTCTTGGGGATCTCAGTTTAGTTTTACTGGTTGCTTACCTATCCATGGAAGCTCTTCGTGAGGCTGAACAAGACGGCAGGGCCTGTCTCTCCCGATGGTTCTTCTCTTTCCATCCGTCCACGCATCTCCTCAAGGAAGGTGGTATGTTTAAATGGGCCTCTATTCTTGGTCTTCCCCCGACTTGCTGGTCGATCGAGTTTCTTCGGAATGTTGGTGCAATTGCCCAAGACGTCCTCTTAATTCATCAAAGTTGCTGCTCCCAAGTCTCTTTTGACCGAGGTTTAATTCTCCTACACATCAAATCTCTGGATGTTATCAACATCAAGGTATCGATATCTTTGGTTGGAAAAAACTTTCCCATTTTGATTCAAGAGATTGACGCCTCTGGTCTTCCCTATATTCTCTCATGTTGACCAGATCTGCCCGGAATTCTTTCTCGCTGCCTTGGTTTCGCACTGGAGAAACCGTTCTCCGACGATTCTGACCCGGATCTGGAGGAGGGCGAGCTCCGGTCAGACTTGCCGCCGGCAGATACTTCTCCGGGAGGGACGACAATCCCAGGCGACGCCTCGGCTTCAGCGGGAGTCTTGCTTGGCGAGCACGAGGACGACTTGGAAATTGGTGCGGCTATTTTGGGCGTGGTCGACAATTTCCCAGATTTGTCCCTTGGCAAGACAAATGGGCCTCCTCCTCTTGTGGGCTCATCTCCACCAAACGGGCCCATTGATCTGAGGAGCTCCTCTTTTCCTCTTGTGGGCTCAACTCCATCTAACGGGCCCAATAATATGGGGAGCTCCTCATTTCCTGCCCAAACCAATTGTGCTTTATCGGATAGTTCTTCGGGAACAAATGATTTCGATATTCCCTTGGCAACCTTGATCAAAAAATCGAAGGACAAATTGAAAAAAGTTCGTTCTCGCTATCGGAGGCGTAGAAGATGGAGATCCCTAGAACCCCATGCCTCTAATCCTGTCGATCATCGGGCTCAAGCCTCCCGAACATGGGATATTTGCAAATCTATGAGTATCACTTGCGACATTTTTGAATCTCAAATGATTAAGATTCTCAAAGATATGGAAGACAAAAACAGGGTCTCATGATTCCGTCTTTGCTGTTTCTTCTTCTTTCTTACCTCCTCTTTGTATCTTTTCTTCTTTTCTTTGTCCTATTTCTTTTTTAATTGATGTATTTCGTTGGTTTTTGTTTCTTTCTTAAAAGTTTTAGTTGGCTTCATCAATAATATATCTTTCTTTTCGCTGAGAAAAAAAAATTATACACAATTAAATTTATTTGTAGGCAAAACCCTTAAGTTTCAAATACGAAAAGTATTAATTAAAATCTTCTGAATCAGTTCGGCTCTGAACCGGTTAACTAGCTGTTATGCACTCTCAGAATCGGACCCGAACCAAATTCATTCGGTTCTCAATTTCCAAACGTAAACCCGACTCAATACCTGCTGCCAAGCCAAGCTAGTTGAAACGGTGCGTTTAGATGAAGCCTCGACCCGACCCGGATTCTGTCCAATCAGGCGCGTACCGTATCGAAGGCAAGTCCAGAATCCAAATGGTCACACGAGGGGTTCTGTGAACTGAGAGCTCAGACCCAATCTCGAATTCAAAATTCGCATCTATTCCCAAAACTCAATTTAGGGCTTTTGGTTTGCGATCATTGATTTATTTGGTTACTTTCCGTGATCAATCTCATTGTAGATTTTGTGCCCTAATCGGGGATAGGGTTAGGGTTTAAGGGGCGTGGTAAGATGTATGCTGATCGAGTCGATGCTGTGGGGAAGAGGTCCGTGAAGGAGCGCCTCTACGGTAACTCCGCTGACGACTCTAATCGACGCCTTCAAATCACCGGCAAGAGGTTCGTTCCAGCTCCTCAATTCGCATCCTGCCTTTTTTTTTTGCAATTTTCGATGCACTAATTTTAATGGGTTCGTTTCTTTTTCGGGTTTTTGATTTGGGGTGGATTGCATTCCTTGCTTCTATTTTTTCTAAGTTGAAATAGTTCATTTTTCTGATTTTTTGATGATCCATTTATCTTTGAGTTTTTGTGTTAAGGTTTTGGAGATTTCCTATTTTACCTATGGTAAATTTAGATTTGGGCACATATTCCTGTTTGGCTATTGAGCACATGTAGCTCTGAGAAGTTTGTTTATATGATGTTTTGGTTATGTTGTTTGAATTGTAGTATTTGGGGGAGTTGTGAAAAAGTTAGCATATCAGAACCTAACACTGCCTTTGACCTGCTTTAATTGCTCATGCATATTAATTGGGAAGGTAAGGGGAAGAATGCGACATTCCCTGACAATGCACATAGGTTTCTACTTTTTTCCATGGAAATGTTGGAATAGAAACTTATTGCAATTTGCCTCATAATTTAGTCATTTGGGTTTTGTTCTATACCTTTTTTGTGCCAAAATGAGGTGTTAGCTCTTGACCTTCCCCATATGCACCAATAGAGTTTCACGTGCTAACCCGCTAAGTGTTTAATGGTTATAACTAACGCTTGCAGTATATTAATGGTAGTTCATGAATAACAACTTCCTAAATATGTAAGTGGACAATCATTTGGGAGCATTTAAGCTAGGGATAGTAGGACGCTAATGCCCCAATAGAGTTTCATTTGCTAACCATCTAAGTGTTTAATGGTTATAACTAATGCATGCAAAGTATATTAATGGTATTTCATGAATAACAACTTCCTAAATATGCAAGTGGACACTCATTTGGGAACATTTAAGCTAGGGATAGTAGGACGCTCATTCTGGTACAGAGATAGTATTGTACAGTACTTTGTTGATGGTGAACTGAAGATCCTGTTATATTTTGTTGCAGACAGAGGCAAGATGACAAATGGGAACATGACCTTTATGATAACGACGCACGCAAAATGTCATGTATGGATTGGCTGTGATGCAACTAGATCATGTTTTTTTCCCTTTTCTCTTTCTTTCTATTTTGGATGGTTTTGACTGTTTGCTAATGGACTGTGAAGATCAAAAGGTTGGTGCTCAAGATCTCCGTCTCAAGCTTCAAAGGAAGAGTTTCCAGCAAGCATCTCCTAGTGGAAGGGGGTCTACTTCAGGTGTACGAGATCTGCGCGAAAAATTATCGGGAACAATGAATCCGCAACCAGTAAATACGGATCCACCAAAGCCTAAACCTGTTCAACAAGCTGCTAAACCAGCCAGGAAAAGTGTTGCAGTTGAACCCCCTGCGCCAGAGACCAAAAAAGTTACCAATACTTCAAGGAAAAAAACTCAGCAGAAGGTAGTAATTCTATTTTCTTCTGTTGGAACTAGTGATTGATGTTTAATTTTTCTGTTTTGTGTAAAATCACTTTCCATTCTGGATTCCATTGGATTGGACTTCAATTGCTACATATTATCAACTAGACTGTAGGGATGCTAATGCATGCCAGTTCACATTCATTTCTTTTTACCTGGTCATATGCAACAAGAAATACTATGAATCATGTTGTTCTTATGCTAACACATAAAGTTCTTACTGAAATGATTTGTTTTTCTCAATAAGATGATATGTGTCTCTTAACTCAAACCAAATCCCATAATTCTGTGGATACTTGTGATTCTCCCCTAATTTTGTGCATTTTTTTTGCAGACGGATACATCTGTTGATGACTTTCTTCACTCCTTGGGTCTGGAAAAATATTCTATTACATTTCAAGCAGAGGAAGTATGTTGCATTGTGCTTTGTGTTGAAAAATGCAAGTTTTGTGCATTATGGTGTATAATTCACTTTCAGTAATTTCTTATACTGCTTTGGCACCTCTTTCCGTATGTGTAGGTTGATATGACAGCTCTAGTACACATGACTGACGAGGACCTCAAAGCTCTAGGAATACCAATGGTAAATTTGACAAGAGTTCACTAGGTTTGAGTAGTTAAAGTTTCCTCGTTTTTTACCTATGGTAATATTGCTTTGTTCTCTGTATGATGAAAACTTTGAGAAACTTCCTAGATGCATGTAGGATGAAGTACAAGTGAACATTTTGCTTTCTGATGACCAAAAAGTCTATATCTATGTTCCACCCATATGGATTTATCTTCTAGGATAAACTTGATAGGTACGAGGATGGTCTCTTTTCCGTTTGGCCTGGTCAAATATCTTCATGTTGAAAATTGTTTTGTTAAATATTATAATAGTTAGTTAATACGGTTATGTCTATTTGTGGTTGTGTTATATTTGGTTATAATTTCAATCAATTTATAGTAAATATAAGTTGATTATGTAGTGACTTTGATTAAATTGCAGACTTAATAGTTGTGATGCCATTTGTGAAAATTATGAGTATGTATTTCTCTGTTTTAAAAATCTCAAGTCAATCATGATTGCACTTTTTGGATGCATTACTGGTGCTTCAGTGACATGCGCATAAGGGCCTATTCAACTTCCTCTCATTGCATGCCTCAACTTTCATATATTTTTATGAGCATGTTGCTTTTGTGATTTTCATTTCTCCTTATATCTTCTTACTATGATGTCCTTGTGCAAGGTAGTGTAAAGTTTTTCTCAACCAAACCATGTAGTCACTAAGAGTTACCCTTCTCATATTGGCTTTGCTTAGTTTTTTGGCTACTCTTAGCTTTAAAAAAACACATGCTGTGGTTTCAGGGTCCAAGGAAGAAGATAATTCTAGCATTGGAGTCCAGAGTCTGATATTTTGGGGAAGGAGCCGCGTCTTTTAAGGGGTACTAGAGTTTACCTCCTTTTCAAATGGTTCTGGCAAATTAGCAGGCTCGTGTTTTAGCCGGTGTCAGCCTGCGTGTAACTTCATACTCTTCTATATTTTTTTACCGTGTTCTTGTGGTGTATTACTGAAATTGGTTTCAATATAATGTGAAATTGTTGTTTGGTGATATGGGTTTGTTTAATGTGTTGCATTGCTGTGATATTGGAAATTTGGAATTGTGCCCTAGTTTTGAAGTGGGTCATGTGCACAAAACAGGTACTGGTATTGGAGTGCATTGTTGTTTGGTGTTTAGGGTTTGTTTAATGTGCGTTGCTGTGATGTTGAAGATTTAGAATTGTGCCCAAGTTTTAAAGTTTCTTCCACTTTCTAAATGTTTGCCATGATTTGTGCATTCATGGGGTATTGAAGACTCTTGTAGTATAAGATTTATATTTTGCGTCTGTTCAATTTTTATATTTCAGTAGGTAATATGCTAGGGAGCGTGGGGTGGGAGCTTTGGTATACAGTGCATGCTTACACGCGTTCAAGCATAATATTCTGACAAGAAATATTATGTCATTGTTGTGTCAATGTTAAGTCATAGTCGTGCAAAATTACTAGCGGATAAGCACAGTGACTGACATGATTATATAAGTGCAAATAGTGTAATAATTATGTCTGCCCAAGTAGATGGTCCGAACATGAAGCATTCTCGTACTCCTGTGTCTATGATAGGTGGTGATGGAGGTGGCTCATGTTTCTTCAATTTATGTTTTGCCCTTGAGTAAATGACATCGTAGTCAAATATTCCGCCACTTGTTTCTCCCGGGACATTTCTCTGCTTTGTATCTTTCTTGGAGCAACTGTTGCGATGACTTATTCTGTGCACGTCTTAGGGGTTTGAAAATTCGGATTAGGCACACGATGTCTGACACAATGTTGGTGACGTTGT
>JAYMTP010003290.1:0-17369 GCA_036897365.1 Geranium brycei | reverse complement strand
ATAATAATAATAATAATAATAATAATAATATCACTTTTATTGTTAATATAGTCCTAGGTGTATGAGAGATTTGATTCTCTCTAAATTAGGGCTCGATTACAAGACTAATCTCACACATCTTGGATGCTTATTTTAAGCTTTTTACTCCTTTGGTAATCTTTACTCAATTATCCATGAAAGACGTTAAAGGACAACAATAAATAACGAGAAACATAACTAGAAAATAAATCACATTTCTTCTTTCGGTGTGCCCTTGAAGTTGAATCAACATATATAACAAAGAATATGTGTGGCAATATTGGAATTGCCCTGTGTTTAAAAATTAAAGATTAATAAAAAAACTAAAGTGTATATACACGAATGCGACTTAAACTGACACTTGAAGCTTCGGTAAAGATTAATAAAATTAATGTTTCACCATGTCTTCATTACGTGAGCATAGTGTATAGACACTTGACACAAATTAATGTTTTGCCTAGTGTTTTTTGTTCTATTATGTTTTGCAAGTCTCGAAAAAAACCCAACTTTGGAGAGAAAATAGACAAACTAAACTAAATAAACAAACACGAACATTACAGTGGTGGGCTTGTCGAAGGGTAGGTCTGAAATCGAATCTGGAACATGGTGTGGCTTTAGGACGTGGACTGGTTCTGGTCCTATAATTATGGCAATAAAAAAACAAATTAGCCACATGTGATGTCCCAAACTGCCGACAACCTTATTGTTGACAACTTCTCATCTATTGGATACCTTAGATTTGATTTGTACCGCTGATTTGAGACAAATTGAATATTTGAATTCTCACAATTTGACCTAAATCCAAGTCATTTCAAATGACAATATACCACATTATTGTCATTGTTACCAAACAATATAATTGCATTCGAAATGGACCATTTCAATTGACTGATTTGAGATCAAATACAATAATTAAAACAGATAATCGACACGAAATGATCCTGAATTGATAAAAACTCTCAATTTGGGCTATGAACTCTAAATGAGTCAAGTTCCTCAACAAGGACTTATTGGGCTGAGCGCATCTTATAACACCTGTGCAATATGCCCAGCCCAGCCCATCTTGATGTACAAATTACACTTTTCTTTCTTAAAATAAAAAATAAATGTTGCAAATTTGTTTATTTTGATCTAGATTGACGTTAATAGATGAAAAACTACGCATGAAGTTGAAATTTGGATATCCATTGTCACGTGTACATGTATTTGACTTGTTAGATTTTAAGGGAAATTGTAAAAAATTATTTGTATTTGACTTATATAATTACAATAATTTTTTAAAAATAATTATCATCCAAAAGAATAACAACAATTATGTGATTTTTTTTTTCTAAGACAAACTGCTTTATTAAAAGCGCAAAACATCGGCACTAATAACACATGCGAGCATCGGTGGGACAAACCCCTCACGTGATTCAAAACCCGAGTTCACTAGCATAAACTTGGCCAGTTTACCCGCTTAGCAAAAAGAAACATTACAGGTTGAGACCAAGAAGTCATCAAAGACAAACAGTCAAAAATAATACATCCTAATCTCCACAGAGGGCGGGCGATAATAAGATTTCAGATAGGATGCTAACCTTTGACAGTCTGTTTTAATAGATATAATCTCCCAACCTTTACTTCTAGCCCACCTTAGCACTTCTCGAGCCGCCACGGCCTCCACCTCTATGGGCTGGAGAATCCCCGAGAAACTCTTGCATTATATACCTACCACACGACCTTTGTGATCACGGGCAACTATTCCAATACCCCACCTCCTGGCTTGGATGTTTAAACCCTCGTCAACGTTGATTTTCACGACTCCCTAATCTAGAGGCCTCCAACAAGATTGGACGGTGACTGACCCGACCCTTTCTCTGATTGTCTTCTCGACCTGCTCTTTTCCAATCCATTCTCGTTGACCTCGCAGTTAAAGATACTCGAATATATAAAACAAAAATGTTGAATGGTCTCTTTCGGAGTTAAAATTATGTCTAAAGTTAATAAAATTTATCGAGTTGAGTCAAAAATTATTGATGTTCACATCTCTTTATTTAAATTGAAAAAAATATTTTTCAGCATATTTAGAGTTTGTTGAAAGTAGGAGTTTAGGAAAAAAACATTTTCAAACACACCAAAGTCTAGACACCAAAATGAAAATAATAAAACCAAAATAGACCAAGCAGGTGAAACTTTTCTTAAGGTTGTATAACCGAAACCAAAACCGCTATATAAATAGCTAGACCGATTTTGATTGCAGTTATTCGATTTGGTTCCCAGTTCTACTTGATTAACGTTATTAAATTTTTTATTTTTTATTCTATTTATAAGTCGAATTAGATAAATTTAAAACCAATTATTACGAACAAAAACTAAATGTCAAGATTCAATTATTACAAGCTAATCGAAATATAAAGTCTGCATAAAAAATAATAATAAAAGATAAATAACATATATAAATGAATGAATAAATCAAGTTCTTACTTATTAATGGACGGTTATGAATTTTGAGAACTTAAATTAAATAATTTTCATAAATTCAAAATCAATATTAAACCATTAATTACATTTTTGTTTTTTCACTTTCGAATCCAATTTGGAACTAATACACTTATAAAATCTCTCCTTCTTAGCTATCAAACTTGACTTAACAAAAAGAGAGCGACAATAGGTAGACCCGTTCAGATTTTCAAATTTTCATATTCAAAATCTGCACAATTTTTGTCGTTGCAATCTCTTCCCTCTCTTTTCAGATTTACCGTATCAGAGACTAATCGCACTCTTTAAAGTTGGCACAAAAATTTGGGTGGCATAGTTTGGCTGAAGAGTGAGGACGAACAAGAACATCTTGTCGCAGCGATGAGCTCCAGAAAGATCTGAGGTTTAGGCATTTGCTAATCCATCTCAGGCAAGTCCTTCTATTCGCGTCTACCTCCGTTTTTTTCTTGACCTCGCGTTTGGTTGCCGAGAAAACGAATCTCAATTTGTTGTAAATGTTAACATAAACCGTAGAAATTGAAGTACTTACTTGTTTTTCTGCGTTATTCTCAGCTATCGATTATCGCAAAACGATTTAATCTACAGTATTTCCGGCAAATTCTTGTTGTTTTCGTTTGATTTCCTTTGGATGCCAGTATTTGCTGTTTTATCAATCAGTTAGGCGTTGTTTGGTTGATCGGATCGTTTGAGAACTATTTGGTGAAGTTAGTGGAATTGATGTGTATAAAGGTTTGGTCATGAAATTGTTCAATTAATCAACTGCTTGCATGAGATTGGAACTAGATTACTTGAAGTGTCTGCAACTTCAACCACAACCTTAGTTATTTTGTTTATCAAGGTAAATCAAATATTTTGTATAATCTTGCATTTTCTCAATAATCTACAGTTGCTGATGGTTTTAATCATCATAAATGTGGAAGAATTGCTTCTGTGATTGTTTGATTCCTATCATATGCCAGTTTTAGCTCTTTTTATCTATTAGGTTGATGCTGTTTGATTGATGCTGTTTGTTTGAGAACCACCCATTGAAGTTTGTGGTATCAATGTGTTAATGAACATGAATATGGGAATATTTATGAAATTGCATTCGTGTATCTTCACAGAATTTGCATTGTAATTAGATATACTTGGAGTGAGGCACTTTATGTCCCCCCATTTAGGTTTATTTATTGAAATTTCTTTTATTAATAAAATGTCGAGTGTATTGTCCATGTTCCAGAATAATGTGTTAAGGTTTGGTCATGAAATTGTTTCAGGACAGAGATATTCTGTTTGTTAAGGTAATCGTGTCCGTAAACATCATAGTCCAAAATAAAGCTACCTTAAACCTCTACCTTAGCCAATGATGCCATGATTACTGATCAATCATTGTGGAGGTGGGTGGTGTTGTATATTAGGAAGAACTTGAGAAAGTATTGGACTATGAGGTTGATCGAAGGTCAACGTTATGGTACTAATAGCTGCCCAGTAAAAATGTGTGTTAGGTCTTGTTATATGTTGTCTTCAGAATATTTACTTGATATAGCAGCCAGTGGAATTCTATAATGCACTGTATAAAGTGAAAGAGGAGACACTATGGGGAAGCAATGTTATACATCTGTCCCAAAACAAAAGGGGCTAAAATAGTGCATGATATTCACCAATTGGTCTGTTAGGTTACATGTCTGCCCATTTATGTCTATGGTTGGCAGCTTAAAGCTTGTCCATTTGTACCCTTCTCTTATTGATTTTCCAAATGACTTATTTTCTAGGCAGGACATTATTTCTGATAAAAACGCAATCAAGTGCTCACCAAGTATACAACATCCTCCATAATATATATTATACTACACAATGATTTTCAGTTTACATTGTTCCTTCATTACTTAGACATAAGAGGAGTGCCTCTTAAGATTATTTATTCCATCCAAACTCTTTATAACATAGTACAGTACATCACACACTAATTGGAACAATTACCAATAAGCAGATCCTTCCAACACGATGATACTTTTTGCTGATTTGAAGCTGTTGCTCAGTTGTTGCCTCCTGTCAAAGCTCCAAGACTAGATCTGCAATAGAAACCATGTAATTGATAAAAGTGTACACTGACATATTTATGCAAGTAGAGGTATACCTTTTATAGCTCCAAAACTTGGGTACAAGTATATTTCTTTTTCTGTTTGTATGTAGGTTGGTTAGGAAAAACACATGCTATTGGCTACGGCTATACTTGTACTCAACTCAGTTAGCACCATGACCCATGAAAAGTCAATCTACTGGCCAAGTGATTAGGAAAACCCTCACTTGAGTATTAAGTATGACTTTGGATAGGAAAACTACGCTTTAGATTTAATGAATGTGCAGAGAAGTATTTTGTGGAGATAATGAACTTACAGTCTGCATCTGTTTTGATCCAGTGCTCTGTATTTCCATTTGAGTTGCAACCATTAGGTGCACAATGGGATGGATTGGAATGGCTATTGCAGCGTTTTATGCTCTCGTTTAAGTGGCCTTGCTGGGGGTATATTGTTATGTCGTCATCATTGAGCATCTGGCTTCCGTAGTTGTGCTTCCCATCACAGGATATGTTCCGTTTCTTCTCTATTTTCTGGGGCTTGCCAAGCTTTTGAGTAGTTGTTGAGCTGTCAGGATGAACTTTTTTGTGGAACATATGAAGGATCTGCACACAACACATCATAGAATAAGGAAGCTTGAACGGGAGTTCATAATTTGGATAAACACGAAACCATTTAGTTTCAAAACCAGTGAAATACTCTTAGTGTTTTAAGAAAAAAAATTAATCACAGAGAATCAAAGCAATCATGTAATTCTCCGGACCGGACGCATTGAGAGGAGATTATTAAGAAATAAGTCAATATAGAAATAACAATGTCAGTTGAAGTACCTTCTGCAGCTTTGTTTCTGCTGAAGCAGTGGAAGCATGCATCATTTTCTTTTTGAGCATCTTTTTCATGAGTTGTACGGCAGATTTTTCAGCTTCCTTCTCTGCTTGCTTTTCATCCCTCTCACATTTGACTCCAAAATGATCCCCTGCTATTTTACTCTTCTGAAACAGCTCTCCAAGCGATGTCCTGTTTTCCTTCTTTGCCATGGCTGCTGTTTCTGATAATTCAACTGCTGACCCTAAAAGATATTCTTGGAGTGGACAAAGTGAAGATCCATTTCCGTTGATCTCTAGGACTTCGCTCGGCTTTCCACTTAGTGTAATTGTACTACCATGGCTGCTTCGCCCAGTGCTCACATGGCTATTTCTCCCAGTACTCACGTGACTGTTCCTTCTGGAGGAGTCGCTGTACCCATTTTCTTTTGCTTCTGCTCCCAGAACCTTCTCCAACTCATCATTGATGATCCTTAACTCATTCTCTGTTACTTCAGTTTCTTTTCCTGTTATATTATCGATAGAGATGGAGAAAGTTGGTGTAGAGGTCGGGTCTGCACCAAGGGTTCCAATTGCAAGGAACCCGTGAAAGAGCTCAGATGCTGCAGCTGACGACTCTTCTTCCCCATAGTATTCTTCTACTCTTGATGTTTCCAAACCAGCAAAAGATCTCCGACGATGGGCTTTTGGGGCTTGCCTAAAGGGGCTGGTGCCATACTGTGGCTTTGGATAGTAGTGTTGTTCAACATACGATGGTTGCCCTGCAAGACGAGCACAAGAGGGTCCTATCACAAAAATGTTAAAAAAAAAACTTGATTGACAGAGAGGCTAGCCTTTAAAACATGTAAATTTTGTTTTGACAAGCAACACTACTTGTAAGATTCCCAGTAGTCAGTAGTTGTAAGCATGTGCAGTGTGAAATTTCTCTCTAGTGCAGAAATATAAGCAGTTAGTCTAATTGCAATCATTTGGGTAAAGTGCACACATTAGAAAATTGTCAAAACTAAGCATACATAGCAGAGCGTGACTTACCAGTAACAAAGTCCTTGAATGTTTCACTATTATTCTGACGAAACTTCCGGTGCACCCAACCAAGTAACTGCAACAAATAGATGAAATGTTAAGTAATAGAGTATTTGAGAATTTAATGGTTGTCCTATGTATTTCTGTGAGAGGAATAACCTTCATCTTGATATCTGAGCTCACCAAACTTGAGGTTTGATTACTTTGGTGGTGAGGAAAGCATGTGATTCTAAGCATATAATAGTCAGATAAATGCGAATACAGAGGAACAGAGAGATAGTAACAAGATTTTGGTTGACTATACTTGTCAAGATCATATCATGTTGTCAAATGGGAAGTGGGCCCTTAACCTAAAGGCTACGAGTTATATCTAAACGTTGTTCAGTCATGTTCATGAGCAGAGTTGGTTTCAGGGTGTGGTTTTTTCATTGGTATTTAAAGAGGTGGCAGTACTTGGATATAGTCTCGTACACATATTGTCACGTGTCCTATGGACCTGTATTGTACCATGTTCTATATAAGAGCCTGTTTCTTCACATGCACTTTCTGTATGAGACAGGATGGATGGACCATTGTTTTTGATACAATGAAGATCTTTATCAGTAATACTGAAAAGGTTACAATTAGTTAAAATTTTGTAACCAGTAATAATAATGTACTGGCTGAAAGGGTCATTATTTGTTGATTGTAATAGTGTGAATGGTGTTACCAATATATATAAATCTTTGTATTCAGTCTTCTAACTGATATTTCACCTCTGGATATTTGTGTTTGCAGCCAACTTGAATATGCAAAAAGCAACTGGATGTACATGAAGTTTTTAAATGCCAAAACCTAGCGATGATTGCAGTGAATTTAGGCTTCAAAGCGATCTAAAATGACAGTTGGGGTATGTTGTTTTAACTTGTGTAGTGCATCATGAAGCAAGTAGTTTCAGTTAATAACTTTATTTGGTCTCTTTCCATGGCTAAGAGCTAGATTTAATTTCTTTTGTTGATTTATGAATACCAATGTTTGTATTTTTAGAAGGGAGGAAATTATTTGTTTGGTTGTTTTAATGAAGTAAAGGTATCAAGTAGTTACCATGAGATCAAGAGGCTCTCTGATCTCATGAATACCTCCTGAGACATGTTTATGTCATATTCATAGTCTCTGCCACTAGAAATGGGCTTTCTGTAAAAATCCTGACTGGACCAAGGCTTTTACCCTGTCAATTCATAGTGTGCCCCACAAACATCTTTGTGAATAAGAAAGCTGAGCAAAGAGAAAACATTGGCTTAGTGACAAAAGAAAAAAACGCTCGTCAAGGAAAGGTAAGTAATAATGAAAGACAGCACTAGTGCATTAATATCATTGATAAGGCTTGAAGATAATTAATACTAGAATGAATGTCATCTGTGAAAAGGATAGATGTATAAAGAGATCTACATTACATGTACTTTAGACAGATCAATTTTAAGCTTTGACAAATCCTGATCAAGCTTGATTGTCTGGATATGTTAGCCTGATGCGGATATAGCTGATGTTAATGGTTAATTTAGCTATTATACTCTGAATTCTTAAATGTTTATAGGAATAATGACATTTTGTTACCTCTAATTAATTATTGCGAAATAACACTCACACCTTAATTATTTTTTTCTTTTTTTTGATACTTTGACAATTTCTTTGTGACAACCTACTTTTAAAATGCTTAAAATATCTAAACCATCATTGGTTTATTAAACTGGTTTAATTTGATTTAAGAACCAAGAATTAAACCGGTTCAATTCTAATTAAAAAAATGAAAATAAAAAAAGAGAAAAGCAAACAGCTCCTCTTCTTCGTTTCGGCCGGCGAGTCCTGGGCCCGTATGTTGCCGGAGATCCTGGCGGAACTGTTCCTCTTGCTAATCGGCCTCTTCCGCAAGATCTCCCGGAAGCGCACCGCCCCGGCGGACTCCAAGCCCCCCCACCGCTTCTCCTACGCCGTGCTCCGCCGCGCCACGTCGGCCTTCTCCCTCTCCAACTGCCTCGGCCAGGGCGGGTTCGGATCCGTCTTCCGCGGCTCGCTCGGCCAGGCCCAGCAGCCCGTCGCGGTCAAGCTCATGGACCACGGCTCGCTCCAGGGCGAGCGCGAGTTCCAGAACGAGCTCTTCCTCGCCGCCCGCCTCGAGTCCCCGTTCGTCGTCGGCTTCTCCTCCGACCGCAAGCGGCGTCGCATGCTTCGCGTCTACGATCTGATGGTCAACGGGAACCTCCAGGACGCTCTCCTCCACCGCAAGTGCCCCGAGCTCATGCTCTGGAAGCAGCGCTTCTCGGTGGCTCTCGACATCGCCAGAGGCATCGAGTACCTCCACGCCCAGGATCCGCCTGTGATTCACGGCGATATCAAGCCCAGCAACATCCTCCTGGATGAGTGTTTCTCGGCGAAGCTCGCTGATTTCGGCCTCGCGCGGTTGAAATCTGAGAATCAGTGTGAAATCACCGTTGTGGAGACCCATCGTCCATGGAGGTGGGGATAGGAACTGGAATCCGACCATGTGTGCGTAACAAATGAGCCCCAAATTGCTAAATTGCAATTCTCAAAAATGCTAATGAGCTTGAAATTCAGATTTGGGGCTTATTTGCAATTTGGAGATCAGCGTCAATCGACGATAAAGCCACGAATAAGAATTAATTTTGTAGCAAAGACCGAACTATATATATGGAATATAATCATGATATTTTGCTTGGGTTTTCCGGTGACCGGATCTGATGGCGGAGCTCATCGATTGCCCAGATCTGGGACGGGCTAGTGAACGCGTACCGCCGAGTTGCCGCCGGAGCGTCTTCTATGGATGATGGGTCTCGCCGCTGTTCGACCTCACAATCTCCTTGGCGATTCCTCTCCAGCATACATACAAAAGCCACGACGTTCCGGCCACCGGTCCTCGCTGGCCTCAACTCGGCCAATGATCTCCGCCAACATACGGGCCCAGGAGTCGCCGGTCTCCGCCGCCGAAACGAAGAAGAAGAGCGGTTTGCTTTTCTCTTTTTTTATTTTTATTTTTTTTTAATTAGAATTGAACCGGTTTAATTCTTGGTTCTTAAATCAAATTGAACCGGTTTAATAAACCAATGATAGTTTAGGTATTTTAAGCATTTTAGAGGTAGGTTGTCACAAAAAAAATTGTTAGGATATAAAAGTGTCATTTCGCGATACTTAGGTGTAACAAAGTGTCATTATTTATATTTTAAGAGGTAATAAAAATTAGGAAAATGATTAATGTTTGCTGTGATTTTTGTTTTCACCAGTAAGCTTTGTGTTATGATTTTCTTTTCTAATGGTTATATAATTCTTACTAGATTGTCAGTGGAATAAGTCCAATTTCTATTTATTTTTAGACTTTAAACTGAATAATCTGTAAGTAGGTCTTACAACAATCCAAATATATTTATTTTACTATTTGAGTGGCATACTGTGTTCATTCTATTACCGTGTTATGCTATTTTTCATGGTTGATTAGGCCTAGCAACTCATATTTCTCAAACATTCTGAATATAATTTTGAAGGTTGTTTTTTTCTTTTGAGAATTAATTGGAGTTCATCTTATTAATCTGGAGTAGCATGAGCATAGTAACTTGTGATTCATACCTGTTCTTAATGGTGTTGGAGATGGAATTAAATGCAGTGACAAAGTCAAAGCTAATGAAGCTGCTTATACTTTCAATAATGGCAAAGATCATGCAGTTAATTTAATACTGAGACGTTAACATGTAAATTGTAATCAATGAAATATGCCTGAGATGATATTCTAGAGTTCAATAAGACATATTATCAAGCAAAATGGTGCTTGGACATCAGCCTGAAATTGTAGACCGGGATTTTTGTATATTGCATGAGGGATGTCTTTTCCTTGATTTCAACAATCTACTTGAAGACAATCTATTTAATGGAAGATACTAGCACTAGATAGAATGAGGAAAGAAGGAGAATGCAAGTAGAAGATCTCAAGGAGTTTTGCTACAAGTTTCATGTGGCCAACCCCGACACTTTTGGCACATGGCTTTGTTGTTGTTACAACTTGGAAGGTTGGTGTTTTGGTTCTTATAAGATCATTTTAGTCTCTATGTATCTATCTTTTAGTGGAGATATTCATATTCAATAATGATATGATTATAATATACCAACTAACCTTAATGGCATGGAAATAAATGAGCTAGACTGACAGAAAGCGCCCGACATCCATGTTAAAAGGTCAAGTGTAGGGTCAAGTGAGATTTTTGCCAACTTTCTTGCTGATACCAACTTGAGACTAAATTACACCAAATGAACAGTATGTTGCTGCTAACATGATGGAAAGCCGATTCTGGGGAGACACTAAAGGGTACGTTCTACTTGACTGTTTCTCAAGGTACAGGCCCTCACTGTGATTTGCATCTTGGACCTTCCAATTATGGGGCAATTTGTCACAATGCCTTTGAATTGCACTTAAGAAATTGCCTTTTGTAGCAATGTGGGCTAGCATTTCTACCTTTTTGTCTATTATAGATTCTTACAGTGCAATAAACTGGCAAAAAGATAGATTGAAAAGAAATGGTACATCATGTGAATACTGTATTAGGATGAGTAAACACTTCTAGCTGTAATGTTAATGAGCTTGTTTCGACAAGGTGATTATTGAACTCAGCATGCATGCATATTAGGAATACGAATCTCAATCACATGCTTGACTTGTGGATAGATGGGGATGATGGCTCTGCACCACACAAATGCATGGTCACTGGTTGGATACGTTTAATAATCAAAGAAACCATGGCCTCGTGGAGACTGACCAGACTCGCTAGGTCGACATGTAATAATCAAAGATACTATGGCCCGGAGGAGACTGACCAGACTCTGTAACCATACCCATGCAGGTACTCTTTAACCTCATTAGACAATGCATGCTCCTATGTTCTACTGCTATTGTTTTTTCTCTAAGGATCTCTAGGTGGTTAAAATATTTAATTAGTCTTTTCATTATACCGACATTTTCCAATGTCATTTCAAACCCTTATAATGTGAGATTTTACTTGATGAGCCCATCATATTCAGATCAGGTCATCAATTTAAAACCCAAAAGTGATGTGTGAAAACTGAAAAATATATGCTTGCCATCTATGACCTCATCTTAATCTTGGTTGAGCCAGATAACCTAGTTAGAGGGTAAGTTCTTTTGATACATGTTTTCTTCATTTACAATAGTCAAATTTGAGACATTGTTTAAGGGAAATAAGGCCCCGCCACTTGACCTCGTGCTAGTTATCTGAAATCATAATACTGATATTGCATGTTTTGGTTATCGAAATTCCTTCAACTGCTTATCATAACTTAAGAAAAACATCATCCATTCCATACATGTGTGTGGGTGTGTTTGACAGCGAGATTAGTCATCAAAATTATATTGAATTCACATTGGAAGCCATTTTGTTGACCTGCCATTAGCTTTTCGGCACTTATCTCTCCACAAAAAGAACATGGCAAGTGCCTAGCTATATTACCTTCATGCTCTTTGCCTTGCCAAAAGAATCGTAACTGTGAATTTTAACTACTGAACCAAGGTGGAGAGTAATTCTAATTTATTTTCCTTTCCACACAAGCATACAAATTTACAATATTACCTATTTATAATAGATGAATACCTCAACTACTAATTCTCACGGCCTTGAAGCCATCTGCTCATATATTCGTGATCACTGTGATTGTGTTCTAATATTGTGTGGGACCTAGTTTGCAAGAGTTCAGATTATTACAATGGTCAGTTCTGTCACCACTCCAACGTCACTTAGAACAATTGTTATTATTACCTAATAACCTAGTTTGATGTTCCCATTTTGGGACCTCAGTCAATTTTATTGTTTTATTATTGCTGAGCAATTATTCATATTTTTTCCACTTCAGTTTGGGATATAAAAAAATAAAATCACTGACTAAAAGTGTAAACAGGCTGTGGTTAATAATATCGTGAATGACAAGAAGTTGCTATACCAGATTGGAAACTAATGTGGACTAAGTTCATGAGTAAGGGGATATGGACATTACTCAGGACACCAATTCTGCCATTGTTCATGGGTTCAAAGATGGCACGTTGCAGCCGGAGGCCCTTGTGAAGGTTGTTGCAAGTAGTTGGGATCTTATTGTCGTCAACAGTGCAATTCTTTTAGCATTAGCTTGTTGGGAAATGTAAACCATATGCAAATATGATTGCCACCACCACTTTTCTTGCTCAGCTACAGGGAAGCCTTCACTCAAGCTACTATTATGGTAAGCCTACATTTTTCATTTGTGGTCATTTCAAGAACTTTCTTTGATTAACCTATTCTTTTGAAAAAAGTGCAAGTTGAGGTATTAAAGCTGAACATGTCACACATTTTGGACAAGTTTGCATTGGAATTCATATGATGTTATCTGCTAAAGCTTAAGATTTAAATCATGCATAGTATGAACTTTAGAATTTAACTCATTTGTTTGGCATTGCCCATGATATGAAACTTTATCTTAATTGACAGTGTTTTCTGAAATAATTGTGGTAGAGATAAAAGACTAGTTTAGCCTTGACTGTGTGGCTCCAAAATAGAACATCTGGAAATGCACTGAATATGAATGGCTGAGGGCTTGTTCCATAAACAGAAGCCGACTCATTTTGTGGTCACTTTTTTCCTTCCTTACCCATGCTCGTTTGTTTGTTTGTATTTGTTTTTGATGTGTTAAAACTGTTTCAGTTAATGCTTGAGATAAAAATAAGAAGAAAAAAAAAAGGAGCTTGGCTTGGGTTATTAAGCAATGCTATTTTCTCAGGGACATGGGTTGTGGTATGTATCTGAAACCCTCCATTGGCCAGCGAAGTTTTGGCGTCCTCTGATAAAGGGGAAGAAGAGGACCCTTATGTCCCTCTTTTGCTTGCCCTGCCCAAATATTTCAGCCTCCTTGTCATCTGTAGGTCACCTTATTGGTTTTTGCTTCTCTCACCTCAGTATTTTGTCTATTTTCTTTGGCATGAGCCCATAGGCCAATGCAGAATGTTGCAAAAACCAACAAACTCATTGTTGATCTATGATTTTGTGTTACCTTTAATCTGCAGGAGGAGAGTCGTAGATTACCAGTGAAACAGACTTGATCAAATACTCCCAGTTGCATATGAACTATAACCGAAGGCAAGTCCCGGTACTCATTTTGAATCATGTTCATTGGATACACAATCTCACCCAAGCCGGGTTTTATTACCACTGCATCAACTATAGTCATCCACGCTAATCGTCAAAAAAATAGGTTTCCTTTTTCAGATATACAAATGTTTCAATATAAGTAATTGGTCGATCTCGAACCTGTCCATGTCACTGATGAAACTCACCAATTAGTAATTACAGGTTATTCATTATATTTCCTTACCTTGATAACCTATTCTCCATGCATGTAATTTAGGTGAAAGGGAGGTGCTTTTGTTTGGGTCCTCAAGCATTGCCACCTCTTTACTCCAAAGCCATTTTCTTCAAATGGAGGTTAGTGTGGTATCAGCCATCAAGCCTGGCAGGTAAGAAAGCTCTCAACTCCAACTCCAACTCCAACTCCAACTCCAACCCTTTCCATTTTCATGCTTTAATTTTTTTTAACTTATACAGAATACAAGTTTTAAAATTTGAAAAATTAGAACCTTCTTCTTTTAAATTCTGTAAAAACTCTATTTGCATCCTTTAGTTATTGAATGTATGGATAATTGTAAAAACGGTTAGTGTAGTATCTTACTTTTGTAATGAGTTGTTGTACAAGTATCATTTAAATTATATGTAAAAAACTATGTATGTGTATATAACTTATATTTATCATCAAAGATTTACGTATACAAAATTAATTTCTTTTATTAATGGGCAATTATGTTTTAGAAAAAATTGAAGGTCTTTTTTGTATCAGCGAAAAATATTGAAGGTTATATTATTAAAATAACACAAGACATACCAACTTATTCCATATGAGTTAGTACAATGTCAAAATTATGCTAAAATGACATATGGGCTATAATTACTCTAATAAAATATATATAACTCATCCCAAAAGCAGGATATTACACTTGCAATTTTACAGTTATGATAACTCTACTCTATAACTAAGTCTTATAATCATCATAAATTGTAGATCCAATTCCCAAAAAGTTGATGATCATAGATTTGATAAAACCAACGCTCATTAATTGTCTTCACAACTAAGTTTTGTTAATTTGATGGTAGGCAAACATTGTTACATATATTATTTTAGGACATTTTATCCTATTAACATGTACTAAAGTTTAAATTTAGGACTTCATATGTATTAAGTGAATTCCTTATTGCTTGGTCAACTTGTGTTGGTCATTATAGAAAGTATAATTTGTTATGCTTAGATGTATAAATTAATAACAATGTCCACATGTCACGTGTCACCGTATTCATGCATAAATTTTTCTTCTACAACTGGTTTGATATGGGATAGTCATTTATGTTTATCGACCTGACTTTTTTTACAGACATGTACAATAATTAATTAATTTAGTTTTTAATTTCAGAATTCTAACTAAATCAAATGTTCATAATTTATTTCAAATATATTGTAATGTATGTTTTGTGTTTGCAAATCATATTTAATATTTTAACTCATACCATAATATCTTCTTCCGTACATAAATAATTGATTTTTTGTTTCACAAATATGATTTACATTGCACCTTTACAGTTTGTCTCAAAAAATCTGGAAAGGACGAGTTTTCCGAGGTAGCACCCTATTTTAGCCCCACCCTAGTTTAGCCAATTGAAGTTGTTGGCGTTTCTTTTTTATTTTAATAATTTGGATGTCATTTTTGAGCATAGGGAGTTATTAAGACGAAAAACCATTTATTATGGAGTGAACTGATAAACCAATTTTAGATGCTGAATTGTTTAATTTATTGAAACTAAAATACATCACTAATATTCTTTCAAAAAAATATACATCACTAATATGAAATAAATTAAATTAATCAAATTCAAGTTCATCAAATTTACAAATTTTATTTTACTAATTTGATATGTAATCTTCAACTGCATATGTTAAAATTGATTCTTAGTTTGCACTAGAAAAATTATTTTTACTTAAGTAACCTCTTTTGATGGTATATATCTCCCTAATCTTCTTTAAAAAAAAATTTCAATTGGTTGGACAATTGTAACCAGACTCAATTTAATTTCTTTTTGATCTCAAACTAAGACAAGGTTTAATAACTAGTATCACACTTAAATTGATAATCAACACATTGCTCGAGTCAAGATGCGCATGTAACAAATATGTATCATTGCATCGTGTCGACCAAGAGACATATTGATATTAATTTTTCATGATCTCAAGCTGAGACGAGGTTCAATAACTAGTACCACACGCAAATAGATAGGCAACATGTTGCTTGAGTCGAGATGGGTACTTGACAAATACATATAATTACATCGTGTCGGCTGAGAGATTGTTTTTGGGAACGATATTTAGTAGTAGTCAATTTCAGAACTAGTCTAGATAAAAGAAACTCGAACCCTTCAATTAAAGTAAAGATTTTGATCAGAAATTAAAATCCTATGGATATCGATAATGATAATGTTGTGTCATATGAGCGTACCACATGAAGAGAGAGATGGGTAAGCAATAGACAAAGGTGGTTGTCCAAACCTTTTGTCTCTCACAAAACAAACAAAATAGGTGAAGACAATATAGACCTTCACTCCTTTAAGGATTTTCAATCTTTCCCTTTGTTTCCCCTATTCGTTGAAAGTGACCCCAACCCCACAATGCACAAACCCATCATTTGTCATGTTCCATCATAAATAAATAATTATGAGAAGAAAAAAATCCCAATTGGTCAAGTTTAGAGTGTATAATAATTAATTAACTATTCTTGAAGATAATAATAGTTTCATTAATTCAAACACACTCTTCCAACAACCAAATTGGGCATTCATGATATGTACCAACCTCCAAAACAAATTGTTTTGGTTTGCTAGGTTTCACTTTCAATCTTATCCATGTTTGGACAATTAGATCAAGAACATTAGAACTTTATGTTCTAATTGAGTCCTATTTACTAATCTTATTTTGCCAATAATCTCCCACATTTCATCACATGTAGTGATATTGCCACTTGGTGGGGTCGGTACACTTTTAGTAGGGCACAAATGTAAGGGTATAATTGTAAATTCCCACCAACGAGTTACGATCACCCATTCAATTATAGTGTTATTATTACTCTCATTAGAACATTTTATTCGAAACTGAACAGATCAAATAATTTGATTAAGTCCCTGCTGATAAAAAGTATAATCTAATTTACAATAAAACACATAAATTTAATATTAAAATAGAACAATTATAAATTAAAATAAAATAGAGTACCACATCCAGTGACAATATTCTAAAAATAAGACTAGACAGAGATATTTAAAACCCGATCCAATTGTACTTAATTGGGCAGGCCAAGTTGGCTAGGCGGATTCAAGTTATTTATTTCAAAATTAAATTTTTTAAACAAATAATTTATACTAATAGATACTTTTGTAGATATTTTTTTATTGTTTTTCATAGACTTGAATGTAACAAATATTAAACTATATATTTATATATTCTAAATTATATTTTAATTGTGTATGTATAATAAATTATTTAATATAAAATATGAAAAATAGAGAAATTCAAATTCGATGAGTCCCCCGTACCCTTATCCACCCGACTAGGGTCTGATGCTTTTTAGAACCTTGATCACACCGGGACTATTTAGAACTTGGGAGTTACAAAGATCTTCCATAAACCAGGTACAGTGAATCTTCAAAATGAGTATTGTGAGCCCTACACTAGGTAGGAGTGTTCAAATGAACTGGCAAAACCAGCCCGCCTGTAAAACCACCCGGCCCGTCAACCGCACATGACCCACCTGCGGGTACACGGGTATATACAGAGGCAAGATCTCACAACCGCA
>JAYMTP010003289.1:0-17374 GCA_036897365.1 Geranium brycei | reverse complement strand
TTAATTTTTTATAAAAATTTTAATATATAATATTTGATTTTATATTATATTATAATATATAAATTTAAAAAAATAAATGATGTGGGTGCGGGTTGAAATCGAATCGGATGTAGATCGACTTGCACCCGTTCAAAAAATTCACACCTACATTTTTTTGAGTTTCGCCCGTTTTGACTTGGTCGGGTGCTTTGGGTGTATGTTGAGTTTGAATTTTTTTGCCACCCTTACTTTGATTTACAGTTCAGCCATAATTTTTAGTGAAGTGTTAGAAGTAAATTATTAGTTTTACCTCCTTTGATTTATTTAGTTATATGTTTGTCTTTTTAATAATCTTAGATGGATGTAAATTAAAAATTTTGGAAGTCTTTTTATTTTAGCTCTGAATAGCACGAGCCATGAAGGACCTAAAATAATAATAAAATCTTTTTTTTTTGAGTCAGATAATTTAAACCATGATATAATTGATCATATAGATCACCCAAAAACAAAAACTAATATTAAATCTTTTTTGCTTTAAAGTTTATCAAATTATCCTATACATGGTTTTGGATAAGTAATAAGTATTGTTTAAAAATATTAGACACTAGTCAGGCTAATCAAACCTCTAAAAACTAATTAAAATTTATTAAAAAGACTAACTAGATAAACTAAACTAAATAAAAATTAATAGATAATTTCTAGAGCACTGCAACTGACTCATTCCTTTAATAACTCTATTGTATGATAATAATTGAAGCACTGATCTAATGCAAACAATTCCTGGGGAATGATTTTCTCTAAATTAAATACTATTAGATGCTATAAGCTATGATTAAATAAACAAAATTAAATACTATAATCTAACTTGATGCTTAAGCAACGAAACGTCACATTTCAATGATTTCATGAAAGACAAGATCGTATACGGCAAGCTCCTCGACAGATAATAAATTCACTGGTTCTAAGATTGCCACGTCATTGTAACAGTTGTGGGCCAACACGAACATGCTTCATTCCGAAATCGAACGGTCAGAAATGTCTCTGGGCCCACTACAGACAAGGTTCGAACACGTGCAGCGTCACTTCATGCGATCATTTAGGCACGCGTAATCGGATCCAATGGTGGCTATAGTAGGGAACACGATATTAAGCTGCTGGTGATTGTAGCCTAAAGTTTCTTTTTTCGAGGAATAATTATACAATCATATTTTGAAGAATAGAAATTTAAAATTTTAATTTTGATATCACGAATAAACGCGTGAAGAGCATTATTAATTTTCCTTTTCTTTTCTCCTCATGTCATGTACAATGTTAGAAACAAAACCTCCAGATTTAAAAGCACAAAATTGACCTTTACCATGAGTTAAGTCCACAAATGGTTCATATATACACAATTTTATTAATTTAGAGATGTATTAACTAATTGATAAATTAATAATGATTAATTTATTGAGAGTTTTCGATCCAAACAAAATTAAATTTTATTTGTATACATTCAAATACAATGAATTATATTATTTTATCTATTATACTTAATTTAATAAATATTATTTATAAATTCAAAGTATGTCAACAAGATTGAGTGTACAAAATTTAATTTGATTCAACGTATTTTCATATAAACTATTCAGTGTAACATATTGATAGCATGCATTATATATACTATATATAAACAAAGATAAAACACATCAAACAATGTCCTCTCATTGAAAATGTATCGCAAAAGCAACCATGACTAATGAAATAAGGAAACCATTATGTGAGTATACATAATTATGGTGAATTATTAATTGTTGATATTATGGGGACCATATATTTATAAAGGAATTTTCAAAAAAATATTATCTTATCAAAATTGCCCATTTTTTGAACTGGTCTAAACTGAGACCGGAGAAATATATTGTTTTAGAGAGGTTATTAATTTTAAAAGTATTAATTTATAGAGGTTTGAGTGTATTTGGTTAAAATGTTTTAAATTTACTATAATTGAGTCAAAGTAAAATTTAAATTAAACTGAATTTAAGTATAGCCTTTCTTTCTCAAAAAAACAGTATAACTTTTCAAGTGTTAAGAATCAACTTATTTAGTAATTTTTCAATTAATTAATTGTATATATATGATTAAAATATGATTAATGTACTTAATAAAATTAAACTAATTGGATCAAAGTTGAATTTGAGTTGAATTCGAATGTAATTGTGTATGCACATTAAGCTATAACCTGGACTCAAGTTGAATTAAGTTTGGATAAAACGTGGACTCGATATAATGTTTATTACTCTTATTTTTACTTATAGACTAATTTAATAATAGTTAAATTTATTTTGAGTAAGATTTCTCGTCAAGTTTTACATGAAATAGTTGGAAATGAGTAGACTAATAATAACATCACAAATAAATAAAAATAAGCTTAAGATGATGAAAAATTTATTCTACAAAATGTCAAGATATTGTTGGACTTTTGAGTGCAATTTTATATGTATATATCAATTAAGATCCCGAGTCACCTTGAAACATTGGGAGACTAATGTTGGACTTTGTGATGCAACCTATATAATTGATGTCCACGTATTATATTTCTCCCATGAGGTCTCTCTGTTGCTCTTTTGGTGCACATACACAAGATTTCTTAAAATGGGGCATATGAGGTGTAGGGGCCCCTACAAAAAAACAGTTAGGGACCTCCCATGGTGTTGATGCATGTGGATAAAGGGCACTTTGGACTTGGATTTGACTGATTGGGGCTGCTTGACTGACTTCACTTCAAGGTCTAGATTAAGGGCACTTGGTCTTCCAAATTGACCTACACAAGTGTCCTAAACCCAAATATCATATTTTCACTATTGAGATTTGGGTATTTGTACTTTTTTGTTTTGAGGGATGGGCAAGTATTTGTAATGTCCTTGCAAACTTCAGGTGCTTCAATTTTTTTTCTGCATCTACATGATACAAAATAAAATAAACCATCATTATTATTGGAATAAATAAGTAAATTAAAACAATTTATTCAAACGATAAAAATATATTTGATTATGAGTTTTTCGGATATACATATACATATCTAATAATTATAAAATGTTAATATATTTTACAAACAATAAAACTAGTAAATAACACACTACTAATATTATAAAACTGAGCGGTATACATCGAGTCGGACTCCACGACTAAAATGTCAACCTTATATGTTGAGTATGTTCCAATCATTTATATATACGTTCATTTTATTTCATATTATTTGTATGTGAGATTTACTTAACTTTTCTATCTCATACTCGTGTACGCGTGAAATTTTTTCTTTCAGATGCCTAAACACATGAGTAATAATGACCCACCAAGTTTTGAACTCGGGTTCTTTAAAGGGATAAAATTCATCTTGACCAACCAGTCAGATTATGATGTTTATTTTCTCACTCATATGTTTACACAAACTTCTATTTTAAACGTTCAATCGTTCAATATATACTATCGAGAAACTTATATTCAATTATTATTATATTTAATAAACATGAACTAAAATGATGAAAAATACTAAATCAAATAAGTGTTGAACACTTTTTTCTTCTTATTTTTTAGATTGTGGGAGCAAGAAGCTTCTACTAATTATCAATTAATTAGTTTGATTCACGTGTTCTAATAAAATAACATAGCCATGTCGATTATAATTTACAAAAAGAAAATATTATTTTCTCGAGAAAATTATGAATTATGGTGGGACCGGTTTTGGAGCTGTAAAAGGATCGAAACCTGTTACGAACAAGTGGAACTTGCTATTGCCAATAGCAACTTATCTTATAAAATCAGATAAATCCAAGTCAATTTTAGACACGTGTTCCATTTTCATTAGCCAATAATTACGACCTAAATTATTACACATAAACCCGACACTAACGTTAAAAAAGCAAAGAAGAACTCCGACCAATAGCATGAGAACACGTGGCTTTATTTTTTACCAATAAAAGAATTATTTTAGTTTTTTTATTTTATGATGGAATTTTGATGATAATAATGTTGAGTTCAATGCTTGTGGTTATAGAGCTGTGTTTAATTGGTCCGGGGCCCACTTATAATGTGACACGTCGTACAAGATCGCAGCTATTTAGTCGGTGTCGGCGGGAAGTAATTAACCGTTGGATCTTTGTAATAATGGAGTATATTATTATTATTCTGAAATAATAATTCATTAAAACTAGTGTGAGGTTAGGTATAAGCATGTAATTTTAGTATTATTGTAAATACATTCACCTCGTGGTAATTATTAATTAATAATACATTTCATTTCATCTTATTACTAATGACTATTTGTTACACCTAACTATAGCGAAATGACACTTTCATACTTTAACTACGTTTCTCTTTTTTTTAGTACCTTGACAATTTTTTTGTGACAACCTATCTCTAAAATGCCTAAAATACCTAAACTACCCTTGATATAAGAAACCATAAATTGAATTTGTTCAATTTTGTTTATCTCTGGTTCAATTTGGTCTATTTTAAGATGCAATTACAATTATGTCCCAAATCTAAAATTAAATTTGAACCATTTCAAATCTTGTTTGATAAATCAAATTGGACCAATCCTATTCTGATTTCTTAAACCAGGGGTATTATAGTCATTTTAGCATAGGTTGTCGCAAAAAATTGTTAGGGTACTAAAAAAGAGAGAAAAGTAGTTAGAGTATGAAAGTGTCATTTCGCTATAGTTAGGTGTAACAAAATGTCATTATCCCTTTTAAATATGATATAAGGGATAATGATACATTACTATATCACTAATCTTCGTTTTGAAAATCAGTATCCTAACTCTGAAATATTTTTTTAATGACACTTAATATAACTTTTGTTAAATCTAACTGAGACTCAAACTCTAGTATGGAGATTAGAGAGCGAGTAAACCCCAACCACCGGGACACACTGAGTTGGTATCACTTCACATGTTAATTGAGTCTCATATAACTAATATCTTGAACATTTGAATTTTAGACGTGTAATTATTAGATATTTAACCGAATAATTATATTATATAGTAAACTTTATATAGAGTCTAATAATAAAGATTAAAATGTAAGGATATGACAATTTGACAACTAAAATGAAATTTTATTTACAAGAAAATAGAGAAAATTAATATAATAATGTTTTTACATGTATATTTTCTTTTAATTACATGCTTCACACAATAATACATATCTATGTTATTTTAAATTATTAGAGAGCATGCACTGTCAGTCGTTAAGCCAAGCTTAGGCTGGTATTAAAATGATTATAATTATTAATATAATATTATCAGAAACCCACATATTCTCTATTGCTATTTTCTTCCTAAAAGATTACACTTGTGGACAAAGAAGAAGCATCATTTTGTATGGTACAAATATCAAATGTTATATTTGTTTATTATTCATATGAACCCATTATTGGTGCAAACAATTAATGAAGATAAAAATTAAGTTATGGTACCCCAATTAACACCAAATAAACAAATAACTATAAATGGGTAGTGGTGTTTGGTTGCAAAGCCCTAGCTCTTGGGTCTCTTATGTGTGAAGAGCTTTAGGTGACATATAGGTTAGTGATTAATCATGTCAATGTGACATTTGTAAGATAAGCCATGAAAACAACTTTTGAAAAGCACTTATATAATACATATTCCAAGGATATAGTATTCAATCTTACAAGAATGTTAGGCCAATTTCAATCCACCCTTTAAATGGGAAACACCACTATGCCTACACACAATATCACATTTCAAATCTTCATGACCCTAAAAGAACTTTTACCAATCTTTTTTCTCGCTTGATTACCAAAAAAATAAAATAAACTTTAAAAATAATATATGAAATATCTATTCTGTTTGAAATTTGAATTTCATACGTATTTTTTCATTTCAAAATGTCTAGAGTTTCATCAATTATGCACTGATTTATAAAATTTATTTTAGACCATTTAAATTCTCTGAGCTTAATTGATCAATTTTGAGCGGAACCAATATTTTTAGGCTGCTAAATAATTTTAGTTTTTTTGACTTAAAGTAAAATTGGATCAAAGGATACTTGGGTAATGGAGAAGGTACCGTTTATCATATTGTTTGCTTGTTGGAGAGTCCCTACCCTACAATGATGTGCACAATTGAAAGTGTGTTTTGGGGATTAGTTTAGAACTCAGAAGTGATTCCCTAGGAGTTAATAGGGCCATTTTTGAAGTTGATAGACGTTGTTAGAGAGAGTGACACTCACATTAAATTTGCCTTCAATGATGATTAGTCTCTTATGCACGTAGTACCACCCTAAACAAAAGCTTACTCTTCCATGAATTCAATAATAATTATTTTTAAAATCAATATTTTTTAATATTGATAGCTACAAAGGGTTGAGCCCTTCAATGCTTCACCTTGCATGTCTACTTCACTTGATTGGTTTTTCCCACTAACAATTTATTCATATACCTTCTTCAAAAAAAACAATTTATTCATATACTTAAAAACAAAATATTTTAAAAATTCATGCATATATTATACATGAATTTCATTTATAACAATAGAACCATCTGATGAGTTAAAAGAATGCATTAAATAAAATAGTTGATATTATAGTTGTTTGATAGCTATATGTCACTTGAATGGTTGAAATTTTTACTATCCTTGTAATTGTATCGATTTTATTAAAAAATAGTACAAATAAAAATAGAAATATATAGCAAATTATTTGAATTTTCCATATTAGGGGGCCAAAAACTAGAAGGGCCTTACCTTTTTAATTTTTGATGAATAGGTCCATATTAAACTCTCATCTTTTAGTGGATTCCAGAACAACCCATTGTTTTTGTTGTATAGATATTTTCTACCTTTGCTAAAGTCTAAAATGGATACATCATGTGTCACAATTGCAAGTTGCCCCAAAACATTTTTGTGCCCTAGCTAAGGTTGCACCCCAGTGGATTAGGGGTTGCTCTCAAGTACCTATCTCATGAGTTTTAGTAGTTTTGATATTACTCAATATCATACGTAAATGGTAGAAACTCAATTAAAATAATGATTTAATATCAGTCACAAAAAATTGAAAGTTACATTACTTTAAAACATTATCTCGATCATGTGTCTGGAAGACACTTGAATTTCTTAAGAGGATTAATAATTGAATTTGAAATTTTAAGAAAACTCGAAGAGAGTTTCTCAGGACGTCCATCAGAAGAAAAAAATATCGATCCCAATACACCCAGATGCCAAGTAGCTTCTAAAATTTACAATCTAGAAAAAAAAAAACACAATATGTGGGTGTGCACCAAAATGGAAGGTTTTTTTATTATCAATTGCTACATCTGATTTATTCAACATTACTCCATCTCTGCAAGCATTTTACAGATTTATTCAGACAAAAAACAAGCTCTAGTTACACCATTGAACTCACATTCCTCGATTTGCATCATTTTACGGTAACTCCACTGGTTCAATCCTCCATAGTTGCGTCTGCATTAGAGGTTGTAGTTGAGGAAGGAGGCGCGATGAAATGAGTAGGTAGGGTTTCATTCACTACTATATATATATATAGATAGATAGATAGAAGGACTATTATATTCTTTTGTATTATTTTTATTTGTTTAATCTATTATTAATTAGAATCGTTGATGAAACTAATCCGATAGACATTAGGCATTCTAAAATTCATAGCAGATAGATGGTTTGTAGCCGATCTCATCCCATAATTTTGATCACAATAAATTAAAATTGATTTATCAGTAATAATATTATAATGTGAAATATTTAACTAGATTTGATTATAGTTATCAACATCCATCTTGAACACATGCTTCAACATGAATCACATAAATATAGATTAATATGATACACATATTTCGTACAAAATATTTGTTTCAGCCAACAACTTTGACACTAATTACGTGGAAAAAATCCTCAAAAAAATTTAAGTGAAAAATGAATATTATCTGATCGAAAGTATTCAATATGATATATTAAAACAAATTGAAATAATTATAATTATATATGACAGTGTTGTGTTATAAATTTTGTGATTTTTGTGTGGATTGGAATATATTTTCAAAAACAACGAAATTGTTCTTCTAATTACAAATAAAAAAACGTCTTCTCTCTTTTCCCACGAGTCCACCGTAAAGTTCAGGGTAGATAAACGATGTCTCTCGTTCGAGTAATCAAAGAAGAGACTTATTTTTAAGTACATTTTCTTTAACTTTGTATTTTTTTTCGAGAAAAAAATGTATTTTTTTAATTATAATGACAGATTTGTTGATTTTGAAAAAACATAATCATTTTGCAAAAAAAATAATCACGTATGTTTTTACAATTAACGTAGTACACAACTCATTCCAAAGTATCCACACATGTTTTTTTCAATTATCTCAATAAGCAAATAAGACAAACAATCCCAAGTACTTCAGCAGTTCAACATCACATGATATTTCCACTCAAATGTTATCAAGGTTTATATGCAACTGTCCTGTATCCACCACATCCCAGTTCAAAGTCAAAACATATATGTTTTTGCATTACATACAAGAAATATGCAGGAGGAAGATCAAAGATCATCACTCTGTGTAATTGTTTGATTTTCCGCCATTGGTATCAATTTCTATGCCAATGTAAGAACATTACTGTATATTATAATCTCTACTAGGATTGATTCAAACTTTTATGCAACCCAAAGTGAGTAATTATGCATCCTCAAAAGAACAGAATAATAAATCCAGCCAGTCAAAAAAATAGGCTGGCGCATGGAATCTTCATCTCCCCGATTCATCTGCATCATTTTCTTCTGTTTGACTGCCTAACTTGATCATGTCCTCCACAAGGATTTTTCCGTCTGCAAAATATAAAAAATAAAAAGTGGTTGAGCGATATGATATATTTTTTACTTCACGGTAAAGACAGTGACTATTAACTATTAAGAAAAAAAATGAGAACATGATCAAAGCAAACAGATAATGAGGTTGATAGCATTTAAGAATAAAGACATGACAATGTTTGTCCAAGGGAAAAGAGTTTTGAAAACTGTATATTGCAATAATATTGTTTTCTTCCCTATTTTGTGCAGGAAATATTATTGAAATCGACATGTTTAAGAAATAAAAAGGGGAAGTAGAAATATTCGGACCTTTGTCTTTAGATAGATTGCTGATGAGTTCTTGGATACCCTCCTTGCCCAATGTGTCCTTGAGGTACATAGCAGCGGATGCAACTTCTTCAGGAGTCACTTTCCCGTCATAATCTCTGGTATAAATTGACATGATATATTAAAAAAAAAATTTCACATAAAATCAGGAATACATTAGGAATTCAAGCTAGTAATAGGAGGCCAAAAGGTTCAAATAAAGGGCTCTGACTGTAAAGTAGTAGTATAGTGGAAGACACAATTTGGATGCTAAGTTTATGAAAATGCAATAAGTGTTTAGAGTAACATCCATAAGTAATCTGCTAGTGTTGGTATGGTTAACATGGCTGGCCAAAAATGACGAGTTTTAAATTCATTTCGAAGGTAGATAATGGGCTCAAACTTTTGGCATAAAAAGAAAGCAATTTATGCTTAACAGGATTGCATATTTAGTAAGGGGCATTATTTACGGATCAGTGCTATTCGAAATAGTGTTGATTGTCTCTATCTTAGAGCAGTGCCAAAGGACTTTGACTAAATCCCTAAAGAGGAAGATAGATTTTAAGTCATTACAAGCATGAGAGTATAGCAATTGGTTCAAACCTTACTTTGTGCTAAATAATGAGATCTTTAAGGGATTTCAAACATGAAAATAAAGCAATAGTTTCAAACACTACTGTCTGCTATCCATGAAAAGTAGAAATAGAGTATGTTCCACAGCTGAGAACTGAGAAAATAAGCACACGAAGCAATGCATTTCAGAAATTCAATCTAGTTACACGAATTTTACTGAGAAAAACAGTTTAATTAAGTTATCGAAAGATGAACTGTCAAGAGGAAATTTACAAACCTGTCCAATAACCTCCATCTATCACCAATTTTGGCATCAACGTCATCAATTTCCTTTTCAAGCTTATGGAGCATAGTGTCAACCTGACATTAGGAAATAAGAATAATGTATTTAGAAAACAAACTGCACAGGCATTATGAGTTTATAATCTAGGAGAATAGGTGATAAACTATTCAAAGTAGGTAAGGATGGGAGTCATAGTAACAGACAATTTCTTAAAGTCATTACCCTGTTTATGAGTGCTGAGGAAACCTTGTCCTCAACAGCAGGGTCGGTATCACTATCTTCCCTGGCAGCTCTGTATGCCTTCTTAGCTTGCTCTTCACGTTCCGTACCTTCTTTTTCCACCACATTATTATATAACTCTATCTGCAGAGTACGAATACTTCAAAACAATGCATGATATAGACTCTTTAACTACTCTGGTTTTGCAGCACAAATACTATCGGAACTACATTCACTAATCATTAAAACATGCTCCAACATTAGAAATGTGAATATTGGGTAGTACAATATTTACATTCGGGAAATTTAAATATGCCAAAGGAAAAAAGAGAGGATGCACGTAGAATTACAAATGAGCTACCCGTACCTCCTTTTTGACAAGTCGTAAGAATTCTTCTCGCTCCCTGCTCACTGACTGGAAAAAAAACAGTAGCAAAAAGCAAGTCATTAGAAAGAGCAGATATCAAGCCATTAAACAAATAACTTATATTAACCTTAACAACAATAAATTGTATAACGGTCCACTGTCCAGTCCTTACCGATGCTGAAGCTAAAACGGCCAATGCACGGCTGAGCTCGCATAGTTGCTCCTCTTTCTCCAATGTTTTGGATTGTACCTGTTCCTTTGCATCTCTTGCGGTTGCAGTAGTCATCTCCTCCAAAGCTACATCCTTTTGGCTAGTGACAGATTCTTTCATTTTGGCAAGCTCCTCTTCCTCTTCCTCTTCTTCTTCCTATAATATGATGTGTTCAGAACAAGTTATCCAAATGCAACGCACTTCAAAAATACAAGTAAATTCAGACGGACTAAAATGCTCCGTGTATTTTAGTTTGGCATCAACAAAACAAAATAACTTGAATGTAAGCAACACATAACCAGTGTGTTTTTATAAATTTTGATGGAAAATGCTTGTTGATGAGTGACTATATTTTATTGGCCATGAATGCCGCCAGAACTACAAAACTTTGAAAAGTTAAACCATTTTAGAGAAATATTAAATTGACCATGAGTTTAATCCTTGAATCTTAAATTAACAATCATCTCCCATTTGTATGGAAGTGATAAATGATGCCAACATAGAAACATAACTCGGTAAAAATAGTAAAACAAAATAAATAAAAAGCACTACTTCATAGTAAATTTTGACCTTGTAAAATTGTCATAACCCTAAGCACAATTGAGGGATATCAGCTTTTATATCTACAAGACATAAAGAAAATGAATGCTATTCTAGATCACCTTTATCAATTCTTCCTGCATTTCCAGGAACTCTAACTTCCTCCTCCTCTCTGAAACGGAATCTTCAGATGGCATAGATGTTACTTGAACAGTATCCACAACCTCATCTGGCAGAGAGGAAAGTGTAGCTTGAACAGCTTCCTCCGGCCTAACCTTTCCAGATACATTAAAGGCCCTGCAAAGTGTATCAACCTAAATCAATTAAAAGACACCAGATAACTTTTAAAACAAATATAAGGTGATATGCAAAGTTACCTAGAAAGAATCAACAGAGAAGATGGTACAGAATGATTGAGAGATAAATCCAGCCAATCACGCAGCTGCAAAGAAGAATGTCGGTTTAATTTACTAATAGAAATATATCTCTTTACTAATGTGAAACTGTAAAGGATAGTTTAATGACCTAACATTGCCAATTATGTCATTTATATTCTCTTTTTTACTTATCTTCCTATAGCAGTATGAAAATAACAGCATTGAAGTCTGATGAATATCTCTCTCATTAGATTGGTTGTTAGAAGAGATGTTGACAGCATATGCAAATACATAGAAAAGAGAATTTCCACATCTTTGCCGAGTGTTAATGACATTTGAGAAGAATAAACAATCTTATAAATGCATAGGTTGATCTAGATGGAATAAACGTATTCAGAAAACCAAATAAACTAATTTCCAATTCGGTGCCACACAAAAATTTTGGAATTTGCGTCAGTTTGATGTAGATGCAAAACAGAGATTTTTTATAAGATTCAGCATTGAGACCTGTTGCCGCATTTCCTCAACTGATAGTAACCCAAGTAAGCCTCGATCTCTACAGGCTTGACGAAGTTCTGCTTCTGAAAGAGATTCCAAACCCTCAACTTGAATCATCTTATCATCACTCTTGATCCTGCCAAAACAAAACAATGAAGTGTTCGAAGATGGGGCATTTAAAAAATAAATCTCTTAGCAATTTATTACTCTTTTAACTCATAAAAAATTCATATCTTTTAACGATCCAAGCTCAATACATTCTCCTACCTACCAAGTTTAAACTAAAACTGTAGAGCTTGAAAGTCATGAAGACAAGTGTAATATAAATGCAACTCTTCTCGCAATTGATTTACAATTAGCCTATAGTCCAAAGTATACAGTTATTCTTACTGCTGCAATCTTTTCCGAAGCATATAGCGCAAATAGGCATCTGTTCCATATGGGCTGATACCCATATATTTGCACATATTTACTAATCTTGGCCTGCATATAACAATTAAAACAGCAACATCTGTTATATTACCACTAGGGTCACTTAATAGGTAAGAGGCAAACCAATAAAGAGCCACGATACATGTCTAGCAACGACCAGCTATTTAAAGCACCAACCTGCTGATGTTATCCAATGTAAGTTCGTCATTGAATAACTTGGCAAAGCCTAATATGTCATCATTGGAAACACCAGCGCCTGTTCTAACCTGAGTAATCAAAGAACGACATAATCAACCCTAAACAGAATGTAATGCATAAGATGATAAATATTCTAGTTCCCTGGTGGAGGAGAGGAAAAGCAGCAAAAGAAAGAAGTTGCAAACATTATTCATAAATTCGTCAAGATCTTCAGCTGTCTTCTTAATATCACCACTCCGAGTGTTCTGTACTTCCTTTGCCATTTCTTTCACCGTATCTTGAAGAAACTTTGCATATTCTATTCTTGCATTTAACTTCCTTTTCATTGCCTCCTATAAGTTGATCACATTATGTGAGACAAATAGCGTGCAAAACACATAGGATACTTTTTTGGTGAAAAACATAAAATATACCAAGTATTGTTCAATATCTACAATCATAAAAATGTAAATCAAAGCCATGGTCGAGTCAGGAGTCACAACTACGTTGTAATATAGGATCATATACATATGCCCTTGAAGAATATTCAACAATATGGGTATTTTTACTCGAAAGCAAACCTCTATTGTTAAATGTTACAAGTATTCTAGGCTATTCAATTGATTAAAATTTGAAATACCTATTTCAATCATCCTTTACTAAATTGCAGCCCCATATTCACAATAACTTCATTCTTGCATTTTAGAGTTTCCCTTTCCTCTTTATTTTTCATGGGTATAACGAATGGTTATGGGTATTTTTAGTCATAATTTAAAACATGAAATTAATGAAGCAAACTAGGTTTCAGGAATTAATGAATGCTACAAGACATGGTTAAGGAAACGAATCGTGAGTACAACAACTAATAATATCCTGTCAAGATTACCTGCTCTTTCATCTTGTCCTGGAAGGTTGATGGTAACATGTTTGGAAACAATTTCAAAGCTACAGGTAGTAAGAACTCCATGAATGGGACTATAATAAAAACTGCAACTGGAACTAGTCGGAAAATATCAGCGGTAGTTCGTGTCAACTGTTGCCTTTCTCTCCTTGAAAGACCCTTGCCTTTAGCAAGTTTTACCAATAACCTTGAGCTTATCCTCACATCAGCCCAAAGAAGCTTTGTACCCAACCAATAGTGTTGTAGTGTAGATTTAAATTCATCCTTCCAATGGCGCAGCTTTACAGCCCAGTCCGCCCTGAAAGAATTCAATTTAGGTTAGAAATGTTACAATTGCAAAAGTGTGTGTCAACAGAAACACCAGACAAAAAGAAAAAAATTAGTAACCTGCTCATAGATGCCACAGCTCTCAAAGCAGGACCAATCCCCAGCAACATACTCCATACTCTTTTCACTATTGTTTTGGGATCTTTCTTGGATTCTTGCAGCTTCTTGGCCTTTGCTTTGGCTTTTGCAGTACTTAAACCTTCAACTGCTTGGTCGCATTCCTCGGGTGAAGCTTCTTTTACCTGTTTGGAAACTTGTTGTTCATTTCTCCCATTATCCACTTGAGGTTGACCATCGGTAGCTGTGGAATAATACTGAGTTGAAAGCAGCATATGTCTGGCCCCTAAAGTCGGAAAAAAATTGGCTCCTTTAACTCCATGTCCTGAAGTTGAAATTCTAAAGGCTTCAAAGCTGAGAAACTCTTTTAGTGGATAACGTGACAAATTTTCCTTGGAAACTGAAGGTAAACTCCCTTCGCTTCTCCTGTCAGTATCTGTACATGTACCATTTGCAACCCAACCCGAACCTTTTAAGTTGTTAAACTGGTATGACCTCCCACGCTCAAAACTTGAAAACGCTTGAACCAAACAAGGATGTTGGGTCAAGGAATTGAGGTCCTTCTTCCTCCGCAAGATTGCTCTCGAAGCCATTATCGGATACTTTAGCCTCCACTCGTATATGTCGTTCACCTAACTAACCAACCAACCAAGTCTCTGCACCAATGGAATCAGTTCAACACCGTCAACTAATAAAGATGCTCTCGTAATTCATCACTTTGCATGCATCATACAATCAGTTCGTCCACGAATATTGGTACAAGAAAATATCAGCTAAAACACACACTTACTGAACATATTTATGGTGGTTTAGGACATCCAAGATACACACATGGATAGAAAACAACCAATTAACAGTATAAATATACCCTTTAGTATTTACGTTTCAACGAAAACTAAGCTCCACGCGAAGTCATCAACTCATGGAACAAAGCTGTGGTAAGATCAAACTCGTATTTACTGAAAAATCTTCATATTTTCCATTTCATCCAATTTATGGACTATCCCCTTAAACCCCAGTTAATTGTAAAAGCTCCATACCCGTGCAGCAGAACCCCACATTCACGCAATTTCACTCTCGCGCACTCATTTTCTCAGCAACCAAACGCACCGTTCCCTCATTTTCTCAGCAACCAAACACACCGATCAAATCAACAAAATTTACACGACAGCACCAATCACTATTTACAAATGGCCAACAACCAAAAACCCATACAAGATCCGATTATCACAAACCGATCAATTTTCACACACATTCGAAGAATCGAAACAATCAATCACTCTAATAGAGAATCTCCCGTTTTAGTACAGCCCAGAACAAACATTTGATGCAAGAACCGATTCTGGTAATAAATTGAACGAAGAAACTACAGTGAGCAACGAGAGAGAGAGAGAGCTTGGAGCTTACCAGAGATCTATGCCGGAGGCGATTGGTCTCTTCGAAGCTCGCAGCGAACCGAAATCGATCGAAATGTAGAGTGTTCGATTCAGTGGACCGAAGCTCCTAATGGGTTGGGTCAAATTCGCGGGTTTTGACGAAGGTGATGGTGCGTGATTCAGGCATGCGGGAGGATTTGGGTGTGAGCGTATCTGGACCGTCGAGATCAAGACGTGCATCCAACGGCTGTGATGTAATTTCAGTGCCTTTGACTAATCACGGAGCGTCGCGATCATGAAAACGTTTTCGATTTTTCTTCTTCAAATAAAGTTAAGGGGAAATTTAATTTATTATTTTCAAATATTTTTATATTCTTACCATCATTAAGTAAAAAATGTTATAGATCACAACTTTAATTCGTGATTTTTTAGTTTACTATTTTATGCACATTTGGTGAAATTATAAAAAAAAAATAGTATTTTAGGCATGTGACTTTAATTTTTATCGAAAGACACAATTGACTTTATAAATTAAATTAAACGTTGATCATTCTTTCGTAATAGCAAAAGTAAAATTGTTATTTTTTCGGATTTCGACAAAGCTGGGAGGTACAGTTTTAATCCATCCTTCGCTTGGATTGAATATGTTATTTCGCGTCCTTTTTCTAGTAACCTCATCTCGAGAATTTCAATCTTGATTTAAACAAGTAACACCTTATTTTGTAACGACTCTAGCCTAAGGGCAATTTTGAAATTCACTTTATCGCCATTGAATGGTAGGTGGATTAGAATTGTCATCTTCACTCACATTTACTATTTTATCGTCGTGATTTTACGATAAAAAATATTATATTTTGTAATATACACAGTAAATTATTATCATGTTATAATTTCGAAATTAATGTCATGCATTATGATCTAATTAACATGATATTTTTTTTTCTAAATTTCGCTGAGTTCTTGAGATGATATATACAAGAGAGGAATGATTTTAGTTGAGTTATTGAGATGATATATACAAGAGAGCAATGATTCTAAATAATAAACCATTACAATTCAATTGGTTTAATTTAAATCTTCACAACACCGACAAAAATGATTGGCCTCGAAGGAGTCGTGTGTCATGCCTAAATGTCACACCAGCACATAGCTTAAATGTGATAACTACACGTAGAGTTATAAACGAGTGGTTTGAGCTCAACTTATTAAATATATGATTCGGATTCGTTATAATCAAGCTCGAACAAATTCGAGCTTAATATTGGGTTCGTTTAATAAACGAGTCGAGCTCGAGCCTAACCTTTTAAGGCTCGATAGGTTCGTGAGTCGGCTCGTTTAATATTTAACTATATTTTAAAAAATTTAATAAAAATTTATAATAGAATTAGACGAGTTGAATCTAGTCAAGCTAATTTCAAGTTGACTCGTTTATTATTCATTGTTTATTTAATTTTTATTAAATATTTGTATTGAAATTTAAGTGAACTGAATCAACCGAGCTCGAGCGAACTCGAGCTTGGTTGCATAAGCTCGTTCGGACCCAAGCCGAGTTCGAGCTGAACATTTGTTTTACGAGCCGGACTGAGCCTTGTCAAAATGAGGGTCGATTCGACTCGTTTACTGCCCTAATTACATGATTATATGAATAATTGAATAATGTTATTCAAATAAAGAATAATTGCAAAAAATTAGCGGAACAACATATATTTTCACAGTAAATTGTTGCATATTTCATTAATCATAAAATTTAATCGTGTTGTACTCTTAACAACACTGTTAAAAACAAATTAAACAGCGAAAAATATCCTTCAAATTTGTAAAAAAATTAAATTTTAATGTAGAAAACAAAATCATATATTTATCATCAAATAAGTATAAAATTTAATTTTTCTTATTTTAGGGACATTATATCATTTTAACAATTGGAGGTTATGT
>JAYMTP010003288.1:0-17375 GCA_036897365.1 Geranium brycei | reverse complement strand
ATGATAGCCCAACACACATATATTACATGTGTGGCCCCATATTGGAATTTTTCCAACAATCTCTTATTTTTTCTCTTTTCACCTTCGTGATCGTGATAGTATTCTGAAAAAAAATTAGGTACTAATCGGGCGAATTTTTTTTTTAAGGATTAATCAAAAAATAAATCAAATTCAAGAATTGATCAAAAATTATAAATGAATAATCAGGGACTAATCGGTGATTCATCATAAGTCATAAATTTTAACCCTCTTCTTTCTCTCCACCACTTAGACCAATTCTGGTCGTCGGACCTTCCTCCGCTGCCGCCATCGGCGACTGACAGCGGCAACAGAGAAAGGGCCCGACGACCGGCATCCGTGCAGGTGGTGGAGAGAGTTAAAAATGGTACATTTCAAAATTTTAAAATACATTTAGGAACATTTTAGTATTTTTAACTTCAATTTTTGACATAAGTAAACATAAAGGCTAGCGGTGAAAAAAATATAATTATAATGGGACCGTGCTGCTATGATAGTGATGCATGGTCCCATTATATGAGATTTCCCCTAAATGTTATCTCACTTGATTATGCTCCTACATAATTAAAGTTAGAAATAATTGCAAACATACAAAAGATTGATTTGTACTTAACTACACCTAATTTTTATTTGTGATTTTACAATCACTTAGCTTACATTTTATTGCAAGATGACTATATTTTTTGAAACTAACAAAATTATCTTCGCTCTATCTTTTCACCTTCATCTTCTCCTCAATCCCTAATATTTTTTTCGTAGTTCAATAAAGTTAGTAGAAATTAAAGTGAGAGTATCAAGCCAAATAGGAGGCTCATCTGCACCACAAAACATTTGATGTGACTCTGATTGAGTAAGACGAAAACCAAATCCCCAAAAATGGAGGATATATATATCACATGGAAAAATCTCCAATTATGATAGTGATCAGTGTATGATATGTTATTTATTGAGTATACGTGACAAATAAGATCTCTATCAAAAGAATATGAAATAAAATTTGTATGTAATTCTTGAATTTCATTTGATGACAAAACATGAGTCTTGTACCTGCTGCTCATTGTGTATATGTATAATTATCTGGATTTGAAATTAAAATCTCTCAATTAAAATCGTGAAGGTCAACATTAGGATTTAGGATGGTTCCTTATAAACTTATCTCTTACTGTTAGTGAAATTTGAACTAAACCATTTGAAAATAAATTAGAAGACACACGTGTTTAATGCTTTGAAGGTTGGAATTTGGTTCATGTAGGTTTGAGGATGTGTTATCAATTTTAAAGCTCATTTATGTATTTGTTTTAGCTCAATTGTCGAGTAATGCTAATCATATCATATTTATTCTCTCCCTAAGAAAAAAAAACATATATTCTGCACAACTAAATATGTAAATTCGTATATTTAAATATTTGTCTAAAATATATGATTCCATGTGTAATAGTGATATATTACATTTTATGTGTTGATGTACACTTAAGCTTATTTGTGAAAATATTTGAGTTGGATCTTATAATTAGGGATGTGCAACTTTCACCCGTAGCCTACTCAATCGCAGTCATTCGACCCATTACTCGCATACTAGTCACTCGCAAGTTAATGAGTCGATCGTGCAGATGAAAAATTTCGCACTTACATAAATTAATACTCATTCCAAATATCATCCCACATTTATATTCTCATATCACCCTACTCGGCGGTAATCTATGTCAAGATCATATTATACATACCAATGCTCATTCGAAATGAGCTGTCAATCTTTAGAAATAACAATCTCTAGTATACATGTTTTTAAATGATGATTTTGAACCAAAATTGATTTATGTGGGCATATATGGTCTTATCCCGAGGCATAACACACAAACAGGTCCACAAGTTTAGACTTGACCCACCCGCAACTTGCACATGTGAGAATCATAGAGATAATCGTACACATTGGGTGGGTCACATGTCTAAATTGGTCAACCCACATATATGCGATTGGGTGATATTTTAACACCTGTGAATGTCAAACCCACCAATGAACACCCCTTTTCACATTGCAATTGAGTAACATACTGACATATTCATAGGCATGTCAAATTTTACATACATTTTTAGTTTATTCAGAATAAATACTTTAGCCCATATAATACTCAAGGAACACTCAATGAGTTTGAGGCATACACTTTTTTAAAAGAATTGTAGATTCGAATCTTACTAGAAATATAAGATAAAAGGAGATTTTGGTAACAATTAAAGACATTGCATTCTATCCAAATTGTATGTAATATTTAATTTTTGTTGTTACGCACTATATATTATTTAAGATGTTTTAAAACTTCTCGACAACTTTCCTCAAAACAAACTTCTAGACAACAAGATAAACATAGATTTATATAGGTTCATTTTCATAAAGAACAACGTGTTTCTCATATAGCAATATATGTTCTCCTTTCAGGATATTAATAACAGCACCGTGTGCAATACAACATACTAATTCAATTACAATATGCATAAATACAACTAATATTAATGAACATGAGAAACAATTTATTTTGTAAGGAATTCATATCCATATTTTTTTAAAGAAAATTTAACCCATAACAATTGTTTTTTATTTGTCCATCCATATGATGCAACGCAAACTCTTCCCTTGAAGAAGCAAATCAAAAGCTTCATTTATATCATCGAAACTCAATTCATGAGATATGAAGTCGTCGAAATTAAGTTCCTAAAAAATCACGAATAAACTATATATAAATCTATCATATATTAGAACATATATAAACAAATTAAGACAATAAAAATCAATCACCTTATTTAAACACTTTTCTGCAAAGAGAGGAATGTCGGATTTGGGTTTGACACCGCCGAGCAAGGCACCTACGACACTTCTTCCTCGTGTAATTTCGTAAGGGTTCAAAGTTAATGATGTTCCATGCATCTCCATTCCTAATATAATTGTTTTTCCCGTACCCTAACCATACCAAATACCAAATGCAAGATAGTTAAAAATATATTGTTCACATGCTTTTATAATACGTATAACAAGAGTTAAGAAACGGATATGTACACATGACAGTAATAAGTCTGGTTTAGTTTTTAACTAAATTATTTTGAACCAAAAAAAATTTACATTATCAAGAATTTATATAGTATATGAACTTAGTATGTCAAATATCACACAAACATAACAAGGATGTCAAGCAATCAACCAAGAATACATGGTCAGATTTTTGGACTGAAGCCCAGTAGTCTCACAAATCCTCCCAGGCTTCTTGTATCTTGAGTTTTAATTTGTCCTTCAATTAATTCAAATCAACATTTCCTTTCCCGTCTTGAGAATGTTAAATCATCTTCATTAATAATAAAAAAAGACTTATTATTTTCTCTGTTAATTATGTTTTTTTAGACATTGTCTCTGAGCAGATCTTGAGATATAAAAGGAAAAGAAGCTTGAGTGATGATCTATGAACTTGTAATTTAACGATAAAAGAATCCCATAATGTAAAAAATTAAGATAGAAGTAATTAACCGAGATTTCTTATAATTTAAAGAAGTCAGAGTTATGTGATTATTGAATATTAATAATGATTTTGATATTGGATAGGATCTCGAAGTTGACAAATTGGAGAAAGCCAAACACAACCTTCACCGCTCGTAATCTTCTTTTTTCATATGATTATAAATATCCCTACCGCTTTAATAAATAAAACAATCATTATAGAACAAATTTTATCAATTATTATAAGGTTAGATTTGTTGAGTGTTGAACTTGTTAGACAAAAGTGAATAAAGGACCAAGTTAATATTTGTATTAACTTGTGATTAGATTAAGTTGAGTCGTGATTTTGGAACGGAATTAAATTTAACCTAAAATAATATGAAACATGTTTAGATACTTTAGGATATGAGATATTTTCAACAGTATATCACAATTAAGCAAAAAAGAGGTAAATGAGAAATTGAATCTAAAAACAAGTCACTTGAAATGATGTTGTTAGGAAATTGAGTGATGCACTTGAAGTGCTTCTCAAAATTAATGCACTTTCGTGTACTTGTAAGAAAGCGTAGAGACAAAACTCTCTCGTGCAAGGGGAGGGGATGTAAATAATGGGCCGACGAGCGGGATGGGAGGTTAAAATTATGCGCGCCCGCACGATGTGGGCGACGTGAATGCTGCAAAAATTTCGAGGGCAGAAGCATGTCACAATTTTGTTTGGGGCTATTCCGCTTATATTGATCTCTGCATCAGATTTGAAGTTTTAATAAAAGCAGACTGTCTTGTCTCAACAAAAACCAATGCCATATTATTCATTCCACCGTACCAATTACCAGATCAACTAACATTTGCTCTTATTGTATTTTGTTATTGTATCAATAAAGAAGAGTTCAGACATATTATATTTTCTTTTTGAACGTTTTGTCACTTCAAAACGAGGCATTAGGTGAACTCACCCACCAAATCAATTTTTTCGCAGAGTTGGTATCTTTGCGTCTTTACTTTGTTGGCTTTGAAGTGATTGAGAACATAATTCGCACCCTTTTAGATTAGACACATATTAATTGGCATTTTGTCGACTGGTGAAAATTAGACCAATCAAAAGGAGTTTTAGTTTTTTAAAAAGTATTGTTCATTTTGATCTTTAGAGCATTAGGTTCTGACTAATTTTTCTTTACACAATTCAGACTTAAAATATACGAGTTTGTCAAATTAAACAGTTAAATATATTGACATAATCTATTATTCTTCATTAATTACGTGAAAATTTGATAATTGTACAATTTTGATCATAATTAATAAAACTTTATAAATTAAAGTGACAAAAATGGACTAACTAACTAGTGATATCAAGGTCCAAATAATCAATAATTGTAATCAAGGTTTTGAAACTTGGATCGCAGGAATATATCGACCAGCTGACAAAAAGTGAAATTTAACAAGCTTGGAGATGACGGATCCTATCGTAGGTGCCCCTACATGAGCTTTGACTAACCAAATATGAACTGGTACCATAGACACTTTGCCGGCGAATAAGGCGAAAAAAGCAATCCATGAAAATTTTTGACATAATAGAAGAAGAAGGTAACCTCTAAGAAAAAAAAGGAGTCTATTTGATTTCTTATATAAGAATATGTATGTCAACTGGGGATAGCTAACTGGATTATGTTGGACCCATTTATATCAAAATTAATTAATTAAAACCGACCATAATTTTGAACCGAATTAGACTGTAAATAATTTGAATTTAACAAGTTAATCGGGTTTGACCGATTTTTAGCCGGTTTTTTAGCGATATCGATGTATGCCGTTTCGTCTCATTAAACATGAAAATCCTGATATATCAGCCGATATCAAGATATTCTTAACACTGATCATATCTTAAAATAGAGAATTTGAGTTTGATTAATTAGTACGAAGAAAGATATCAGGAAAATACCTCACGGGTGCTGTCAAAAGCATGGGTCATTAGAGACGCCAACCCAATGCATTCAAAGCTATAGTCTGCTCCTCCTTCTGTCATCTCCTTAATCACCTAATTATACAATTAACTACATTTAATTCTTGTGGGTGAAATTTCTTAAACTATGCCAATTACCAATACCAAGCATTTAATCAACTTTGTGAAATTGAAACCAGAAGATAAAAATGACCAAATTTACCGACTTGACTGATTGGTCTTTCTTCCCCACAATCCGCAGGGTTGACAAAATTAGTCACCCCAAATTTCTTTCCTACATAGAATAATTAGAAGTAAACAAATAAATAAAATCATCAAGAAAAGATTAAACTGAAATTAATTAACACACCTATTTCAAATTTGTCTGGATTCAAATCAACTCCAATAATTTTGGAAGCTCCTCGTAATCTTGCCCCCTCTGCAACCTGTAATGTAAAAGGGTATACATTAACATTTTGCATTGTGTTTTATTCCTTAGATTTATACGTGTGTAAAACTCATTCTCAATGAGATTTTATATCCTTGATACTCTCCCGACTTACAGGGGAGTGGAGTTACAGGGAGACGAGGCCCACCAGTACAGATCCAAATCGGCCCGCTCTGATATCATGTAAACTGGAGTTGTGTATATCGGGTCGGACTCCACAACTAAAAGGTCAACCTTGTTAGTTGGGTTTGTTCCAACTCTTTATATACACTCTTTACATTTTCAATTCTTTTCATGTGAGACTTTTATATTCTCAACTTCATATGACATAATTTAAAATCAGGTTATATGTATTAAATATATTTTATAAATAAATACTACTTAAACATGACTCTTATGTCCTAGAGGGAACACCCAACAATTCAGCCCCAGACTCACGCGGGAGAGGATCAGTGTAATTTTCTGTAAAAATAAAAATAACTCTTATCTTTGTATGTATATTTTTATGGATAAATTGTATATCAAGATTTGAGTTCGACTATACTATGATGAAACAATGCAGCACCGAATTTAACAAAAGTGAATAATATTACCGCAAGACCGACAGGTCCAAGACCAAAGATAACAACGGTGGATCCTTCTTCCACGTCAGCCACTTTCCATGCTGCTCCTATCCCTACATACATATACGAGTGTACGTTACTAAACTCATCACTTTTTTGCAAAATCCACTCTAATTGTTTCAATATGAAGAAAATGTGGGCTCATTCTGTGTTAAAATATAAGTCTCATCAAGGGTTTATGTAAGGATTGAAGTTGATTTACCCTTAATGCAATGAGTATATTATGTACCTGTGGAGACACCACAGGAGAGCAAGCAGGCGAATTTGGGAGGAAGCAGAGGGTTGACCTTGACGATATGGGTGATGTCCACAACTGTGTACTCAACAAAGCTGGAGACTCCAAGAAAATGGTGGATCACTCCTCCTTCACTGTCCCTGAACCTGCTCGTTCCGTCTCTCTGCATCGCAATCGGCAGCCTTTTGGTGAATTTGCTGCATATGTTGGATTTGGGAGACACGCAGTCCCTGCACTCTCCACAATCCGCAAGAAACACAGGCACCACCATTTCTCCTACCTTCACTTCCTCCACTCCCTCCCCAACACTCTCAACCACCCTTCACAGTTACATTAATAATCAATATCTTTACACATGAGAGACATTAAGCTAACACTCATTTTACATGTACATTTCATTCAGACATGTCACATGGAGTGACCTCTAGAAACAAATTGTAAATTAATCCAATAAATCCAGAATTCTTAAAACACTCTGCCTGAGTAGGTATACAATTATAAGCGTGTGCTTTGACCCAATACCAACAAATTCTAAGAAAAATGATAACACTTTTTGCCAGAGGTGCTAGTTCCATCCATGACAAAAATGTGTTATGAAATTTGTTTTTTGGTGCAAATGTATGCATTTTTAATAAAAAATCTGGAATTTTAGTGGAATTAAGGATTAAGATTTTTATAAAAAATTTTAAAATAATAAATTTGGAATCAATAATTAAATTGCAAAATTAGATTATACAAACTTTAAGTAGAAGATAAAAATAAAAAAAACTTTAAAAATATTGATTTTGTGTTCTAAAAAATTTAATTATTGATTGTGGGGACAATTTCACCATATTTAAGAAGTACATACATTTTATCTGAAAAAACAAAATTTAGAGCAATTTTTTTGCCATTAGCAAGTTACACAATAAACTGGTGCAAAAATATCAAAGTATATAACTTCTTTGTGTCATTTCCCCAAGTTCTAATCATGAACAACCATAAATAACATTGACCAATGTCCTCTTAGCTAGAAATATAGCCGACTAGGACATGCATAGTTGGCTATGCCTAGCCGACGTTGTGGAGGACCATGACCGACGTACACAATCGGTTATGACGAGTTATCTACCAGTGAAATCAAAACTACCACCAAATTCTAATAATATTTTAGGGACAATTACAGATCAGTATACCCATCGAAATCTCATTCTATGATCAGTCACCCAAGTTTGAAATTTTTTTTCTCGGTCCCCCAAATTTAAAACGTTAACACTTAAGTCAAAATTCTGTTAAATCTAACAATGATATTTTTGTAATGACCAAGATGCCCTCCCTACATAATTTTCAATCTTATATAATTATTGAGATAATTATGAAATTACCCTTTCACCTCTAATTAAATAATAAACTTAACTAATGAATTGAGGGCAAGATGGTCTTTACAAATAAACAAATAAAATAATTAATTTTTATACATAACCTATGAAATTCCAATTATATCCCTCTTCTTTAACCCAATCTGTACACTACTCTAACCTAATCTCTACAACACATTCCAACACAGAAACGTTAACGTCGTTGGCGCTGGATCCCTCCGCCCTCGTCATCGCCGCCGCGTCGGCTCACCCATGCCTGAACTCGTCGTCGCCGGTGGAAATCGGAGAGCGCCAGCCTATGCCTGACCTCGTCGTCGCCAATCGGAGATACCAGCCGTCTCCGACCTGACCGTCCCCGACCTTACCGCCCCTGATTCCGATTCTGTTTGTGGCCGCCACGAGCTCTGTTATCGGGAAGGCGACCTCGTCGATGTCGATCCATCGAGGAATGGACCTTGTTGATGTCGATCCCCGCCAGGAGCCCAATGCCCAGGAAGCCCTCGAGCTGCTCATCGAGCTGGCCGAGACCGAGCCCACGTTCCTTCGGAGGCAGCTGGTCGACGACGTTGGGTTGATGGGCCTGGTTGAGATCGACCTGTCATGCACGAATTTGGTCGAGATCGACCTGTTGAACTCGCCGGAGCTCCGGGACTCTGCGTTGCGGCTGTGGCGAGGGCGAGAAGCTTGGAGAGGCTGTGGCTTGGGAGGTGCAAGAGGGTCATGGATTTGGGGATTGGGGGATTAGGGTTCATCCCGATTGATTTGATTCTGGGTTTGTTCAGAATTTGGATTTTGGGGAGGTTTTGTTGAAATTGATTATGTTTATGTTATTTTAATGATATGTTAGATCTTTTTTGATGAATTATGATAATGTTTTGATCTTTATTCAATTTGATAATGATGGTTTTGTTGTTTGTGGATGATAAGCTTGTTGTAATGTGCGATGGAGATTGAATGAAAAAGGTAGAAGAGAGGAAGTCATGGCATTTTTTTGGAAATTAGAATGATACCTTTGGGGGTATTTTTGTCTTTTCAATTACATTCTAAATATTTTTTTAATGATTATTTATTAAAATATATAAATCAGTTTTATTTTTAAGTTTTTTGTATATGAAAAGACAAATATGCCCTTAATCTATTGGTTAAAATTGTTAATTATTTGAGGGTAAAATGGTCATTTCATATCCATTAAATAATTACCCTCTACAAGAGTTATATACCAACAGTATTTTAGACTTTTTACAAACACTTTCGTTAGATTTAACAGAATTTTGGCTTAAGTGTTAACGTTTTAAATTTGGGGGATCGAGAAAAAAAAATTCAAACTTGGGTGACTGATCTTATAACGAGGTTTCGGCGGGTGTACTGATATGTAATTACCCAAATATTTTAAGATATTGATTATGAATTGACCGTCAACCGCGGGCGCCTGTAGTTGACAACATTCGGCCCATCATCGATCACGTTCGGCTCAACATCGACCAAGGACGACTTAACGTCGACCAAGAACTGCCAGACGTCGGCCAGAGACGACCCAATAGGCGACCTCGCTCGACCATGTGAGGCTCGGTTGACATTGGTCGACTACAGACTGCCCAATGGACGACCTTAGTCGACCACAAACCGCCCGATGGGTGACCTCGATCTACCATGGGATTCCTCAGTCGACGATGGGCATCCTCGGTTGACCAGATACTGCCTGATGGGCGTCCTCGGTCGACGATGAGCGTCCTCGTTCGCAGACTTCCCGATGAGACAGTTCTAAGATGGATTATGAAATCAATAGATGACACAACAACAAAAAACAGGGGATTGAGCGAATTACCCGACGGCTTCGTGTCCGAATATCCTAGGTAACATGGACGCAGCAGGTCCCTGAACAAGTCATGACATATATAACTCGTTACGGTCCATCTATCTGGAATAAAATTGGGTGATGAAACTATAAAATTGAGATTAAGCATACGACCTTCATTTTCCAGAAAGTCGTATCGGTGTGGCAGAGAGAGGTGCAGATGATCTTGATTCGGACCTCGAACGCTCGGGGCGGCTCCACCTCTACTTCCTCCATCACAAGCGCCTCTCCAGCCTTTCTACATACTGCACCTGTTTTGATTCACAAACAAAAAAGATTAGTGCATGTTTGAGATATAATTAGTTGAGAATATAAGAGCTCAACCTTTGCATCTAATCACTTTTCCAGTTGTGCTCTCCATTTCACCAAAATGATACTTCTCTGCACTCACACCACACTGCTCCTCAATTTATAGAAACAATATTTAAGTCTACTCAAGCAATGATGAAATAAAAAAACATTAAAATGTGGGTTGAAACGTCACTGTTGAAATCAAATTCAAATTTGGTGGGTCTCAATGTCTCATACAAAACATGGAGTGTTTCACTTATTTTTTCACTCAATCAAACTAATAAGCTATCTCTTCGTGATCATGATTTATTACCGTAAATAAAATTTGAGGGCAGCGAAAACTAAAGTTTTAACTTCAATATCAATGTAGATAAGCAGTAAGAAACTCACTTTAACATATGTGACTTTATGAATTCGAATATTATTAAAGGTACTAAATTCGGTATTAAATATGATTTCTTTGTATTATTGTTGATAGAAAAGTTATAATTTAGATGACCTTTACCTTATAAAAAAATAATATTTATTTTGAAGATCCATAGAAGATATTCTCATCAAATTACTTTTGATAAAAACCAACTTCATCCACGATCCATCATTGTATCTCTCTCTCTCTCTCTATATTTTTAAAAGGTATATCTATATTAGTTAATCCACTTATTCCCAAACAATTACATACATTATTGATCAATGAGCTGCGTAATTGGTCAATATGAAGGTTAGAGCTTACATTATGAAGGGTTGACGCGTACATTATGTATCAATGAGCTACATTATTGGTCAGTGTGAAGGTTGGTGCATATATTATATATTACAGCGTGTCATATTTTTGGTTATATTATAATTTGATTCACGTATCTTCAAATCTAATTATTGCTATGAGCATTTTCAACGTCTTTCCAATATTTAAACTAGGGATAATTATACTTTGTTTCACCCGTTATGTCATTTTCTAGTTTTATTGTACATATTATAAAAAAAATTCATTTAATATTAGTTAATTACGTTTTTTACTATTTGCCGTTGAAATTTGGATAAAATTATTTTTCTTAATACAACAAGTCAAAAATGCCCATAATTAACCATTAATTTTTCAAATCATGTCATCTCTTTCTCTTTTTACTCTTCCTATCATTTTCTTACTCTATCTCTTTTATTTTCTCACTCATCCCTCGAATTGTTTAGTGCGATCAAAAAAACAAACATGTAACTGTTTTTATCGACCAACACATACATTTACTAATAAAAAATGGCTCCATTAAAAGCCCATAGGGCTGAGTCATAGGCACGAACCACAAACTTCTCTTGCTCGAACAAACTGGTGAAGATCAACCCCCACGCGTCGCACCCTTGATGTAACTGAGTCGCCTCGAACATGTCATCAAATTTGAAACCGAGATGGAACATGCCGCTCCCGGCGAAGTCGATCACGCCAAAGCTGAAGATTATTGTGGCGAGGTTCAGGCTGAGCTAGTTGGCGGAGGACCATAGCAAGTAGCGACGACCGGATAGACGAAGACAGTGAGAAAGAAGGCGAGGTAGGCGTAGAACTGAGTGCGCTCGGCGAAGTTGCAGCTAGTGGTTCCGACGACGACGATGGAAAAGCCCACTAGTAGAGGAAGAATGTTGTAGTCACAAGTGTCGTTGGAGATCTGAGAGAGGGCGAAGTAGGAGGTGTCGATAAAAGGATTGTTGAAGTCAATTTAAATCTGTATCTCATTAAAAGCCCATAGGTGTTGGGGAGATTCAGGTCTTACTTAGGAGGAGCACCCAAGAAAAGCCCATATACACATTAGAGCTCACATTTGACCCAAAAGACTAGCCTATTAGGTCTAGCGTCCAATGTATATATAAACTCTCCTTATACCTTGTAATCTTCCGATGTGGGGTTTTGAACTCACATGTGGACCTAACAACTTCTCCATCCACATTGAATTCCATCATATCGGGCATGCTCCCTTTAAGCCCACAACCTTTTTACTTGATCAACTCAACCCCACAATGGCATTTTCATCCTATCCGAGCCTCATCATGAGAGAACCCGATCATGGTCATGGACTTACCAGCCATATGAGTACCCGACCCACTTAACCAAAAGAGTTTTACCGAACCAAACCTCTAATACTACTGTTGGGAAGATCTAGGCCTTACCTAGGTGGAGCACCCAAGGAAAGCCCAAAAGACTAGTCTATTTGGTCTAAGGTCCAATGTGTATATAAATTCTCCTTAGACCTTGTAATCTTCCGATGTGACTTTGAACTCACATGTGGACCTAACAATAGGTAGGTGGAGCTCGTCGATTACGGCAAACCCTCGCCGATTTCTTCCAAACCCTCGCTAATTGAAGGTTTTGAACTAAAGCTTCTGGTTGTAGAAATGATTTAAAAGGTCATTTGATGATTTAGATGGTCATTTGATTATTTTTCTTGTCAGAGAACATTAACTCAGGTTGAGGTTTGTTTGGAGAAGATGAGAGAGACATTTTTTTTCTTTTTCAAAAAATAAAAAAAAATTTGTCCAAAATTTAACGATGTTAGAGCAAAGGGTAAAAACATAATTAACTAAGTTGAAATTAAACTTATTAATAATAAGTGTACTAAGTTGTAAAACGCGACATAACATGTGCAATAAACCGGAATCATCTCTTAGAACTAATATATGGATTGATTTACATTGAAATTATGGTAGAGAACCATTTTTTTCATTTTCAACTCCAACCATACCCAATACATTTAAACTACTTATATTATTTCTTATTTTTTAATCACAAAAAGTTTGTAGGATATATATAGGGATACACTCGGCTACAAACCCATGTAAAACCGTCGGATCTGAGATGCGTGTTGTCTCATTGTGCGACACGTGGTAGGGTCTATCATGTTCTATAACATTGCACTATATGCTCTACACTGCTTCAATTTTGCACAGGTTCAACATATATAACAACATTGTACTACATGTTCTATATGGTTTTACAACATTGCACTATATGTTCTACAGTTTTGACATTTTTTTTGGGTTTGTAGCTGATATATATATATATATAAAGTGAGAAATAATAATTAAATAATGGGAGAGAGAACGTGGGGAGCTCCTTACATGTAATAAAGTAATGTAAGCAATTGTAATTTTCACCATATTTTTTTTAGAGACGTCTTTGGTTTACGAAATAGTACTTTCAATCTAAATAACCACACAAATTATGTATCAAATTTTTTCCGATTAGATTGATAGGCCACCATGAGGGCTTCCCTTTGGTCAATCAAGTATATTTATATTTCGGATTCATCAGGTCAAACTCTCGGGGATCAAATATGGATATATATTATAACGGGTTATGTTTGAAATGCAAAATGTAATTAAATGACATAGTTTTTGTAGGTGTAGTGTGTGTATGCAAAACCAAATCTCGTCAATCAAGCACAAACAAATATTATCAAATACGAGTAAGTAAGTGACGAGAGCAAGAATATTAAAGTGGAAGAAATCTCAGATAAACTAGCAATCACGAGTGATAAATTGACGGCGAAATGCATGAGATGAAAGGAAAGTATAGGGTTTTGTCAATTTTTGGCATGTTCTTAAGCAGGATTGAACATTTTTTATTCATCTCTTATACATATAAACACGCCTTTTAACCGGTGGGTTTAAAGTAGTTGCTTTAGCTGTTTTATGGACGAGTCGGGCCTGACTACAATGAATGTTAAGTTTTGAAAGTTTCTCTCTATTTTTCTTTTGTTAGGGTTACGAAGAAGTGGGATTAAAGATGTTGTGTGGGTGTGAGTGTAATGTACGTTGGATTCGTATAAGTTTAGTCAGCATGTTTGATTTATTTAAGATTTAAAGTTTTGTTAATTTTTAAGTTTCTAAGGAGTCATATCTTTGATTTCTATGTGGGTTTGTTTCTCATATATAATATTACAAAATGCAAAGTATAAGAATGACAACAGTTTGGATTTAGGTCGTGTTTGACCAATCTTGCACCCATTATGTGTGGGCATAAATTCTATAACAAAGATTTCTTGCACTAACATGTCCATATATAGAAGAAGAATAGTCAGTGAGCAAGTGTATTTGGTATTTGAACTTGAAAGAATCTCCCCCTATTTGTTGATTTGGGACTTCAAACTCAATGTATTAAAGTATTATATAACATTGAGCGTTGGATACATGCTAACTTTTTGATTTGTGATTTGAAACTTTGACGTCAGGTTAAAGTTTTACTCAACATGGAGCGTTAGGCATATGCAAACTTCTACTACTAGTGTAGAGTTAAGAATTTTTTAATTTTCTTTTTAATATATTTATAAAAAAATTCTGTTTTTTTCTTGTGATTAAAATTTGTATAATTCAATTTTTTAGTTAAAAACTAATTTTATAATATTGTATAAAAAATGCGTTTTTAATTTTACAGATAATTTTGTTACTAACGCTTGCTTGATCAATTGATTAAACACTTGAACTTGGGTTTGAGTCACGCTGCGATATTTCGCCTTTGTTTCCAACTTCTGTTGGACCTCTCTCCTAACTTTTGTTGGGCCTTGTTAGAGTATAAAAATATATTTTGTTATTCAACTATCAGTTTAAGTTTTTTTTCTTGCCCTCACACTTCTTCTCTAAATGGCAAAGCTGAGCGCCAAATAAAATCCATAAATAATATCGTTCAAACCGTCTTAGCACATTCATTCGTGTCACCGTCCTTTTGGCACCATGCTCTTCAAATGGCCACTTATTTACTCAACGTTCTTCCCACCAAGGTTCTCGAATATCATTCCCCAACGCAAATCCTATATCGAAAGGATCCTCTCTATTCACATCTTCGTGTCTTTGGTCGTCTTTGCTATCCACTATATCCAGCCACTACCGTTCATAAGCTACATGCACGATCCACACTTTGTGTTTTTCTCGGCTATCCTTCACATCATAGGGGATATAAGTGTTATGATTTGTCAAACAGAAAAATTATTGTTTCGCGTCATGTTATTTTTGACGAAACACAATTTCCTTTCTCAAAATTACATGCTCCTTCACCACATTCATATGATTTTTTAAGTGAAGGCCTATCTCCACATTTAATTCATCATCTTCGTACCTCTGCCACACAAAATTCCAATGCTCATCCATCTCCAACCTCACAGAATTATCCTCAGCATATCACCATCCCAATCCATACATCAAACACCACCTCATCAACCCATACAAGATCTACCTCGTCGAATTATTACTCGTAGTCAACATGGTATTTTTAAACCAAATAACAAATATGTCCATAATTTACTTGCCTCTACCACTGCCTCTGTCTCATCATTGCCCAAAAATCCGATAAGTGCTCTTCATGACTCAAATTGGAAATATGCCATGACTGATGAATATGATGCTCTAATTCAAAATAAGACATGGGAGTTAGTACCACGTCCTTCTCATGCAAATGTAATTCGGTCTATGTGAATTTTTCGTCATAAACGAAATTATGATGGTTTGTTTGAGAGGCATAAAGCCCGTCTTGTATGTGATGGCAGGTCCCAACAACAGTGAGTGGATTGTGATGAAACCTTTAGTCCCGTAGTGAAGCCAGCAACTATACAGACTGTTTTAAGCATTGCCTTATCCAAATCATGGTCTATTCATCAATTGGATGTGAAAAAAACATTCTTACATGGTCATTTAAAAGAAACTGTTTATATGCGTCAACCCATGGGTTTTAAAAACCCATCTTATCCTGATCATGTCTGCTTACTGAAGAAATCACTTTATGGCCTTAAACAAACACCTCGTGCCTGGTATCAACGGTTCGCAGATTATGTAGCCAAGATCGGTTTCACTCATAGCAAATCCGATCACTCTTTATTCATTTATCATAAGAGCATTGATATGGCATATATATTATTGTATGTTGACGACATCATTCTAGTGACCTCGTTCAGTTTACTTCGCAACTCCATTATGTCACTTTTGGGCACCGAATTCGCTATGAAAGATCTTGGGCCTCTTAGTTATTTCTTGGGTATTGTTGTTTTCCAGAGTGCAACTGGTATGTTTCTCTCCCAACAAAAATATGCAGAAGAAATTATGGAAAGAGCCGGAATAACTAATTGTCGCCCATTTTATACACCAGTTGATACAAAGTCCAAGCTTGGCTCTTCAAATAGCAGTCCATTGTAGACCCAACTCTATACAAACATTTGGCAGGTGCTTTGCAGTATCTTACTTTCACTAGACCAATTATATTTTTATACTCTAACATGCCTCTCTTTCCCGGTGGGAGTCAAGCGGCAATATTAACCCCCTTCCACATAAAAGTGTGTATTGCGTACATTATTAATACAAAAATCTTAATAACTCTTAAAAATCACAAGTTTGGTGCTGTTTTGATATATCATTGCATAGTCGAGCACAAATCTTGATACAATTTGCTAATCAAGAAAAAAGAAGACAATTTTTTTTATATAAAAATACATAGACTTTGCAAAAAAAATTAAAGTTCATACTAATTTTTTTTCTTCTATGACAAATGAAATAGACATTACTTTATTATATAAATTACGTAAGTACGTTGACACTGTTTTTATCATTTTCTCTATCATCAATAAAATTGTTAGCCACACGTCGTCAAGGAAGCTTGAGTGCTATATATCATAATTATGGGTATGTCCCATACTCGACCCAACTAAAGGGTTTTGGATGAGAGTAGCTACATAGCATGCTCATCTTTACCTTAATCAAATAAAACAGTGGGCACTTTCTGCAACCACTGAAACAAACCATAACATTTCAGTCGAATCCAGATCACAATTCACTCTCTCCATATTTCACATCAACAAATACAAAGTTTCAATTATTTTTAGGGAACATATAATAATCCAATTGTTAAAAACAAGCAAGTACCGCCAACAAAAATATATGCATGTTATGGGTCTGTTAGTGGACTCCTCTATTTGGGCTGTTTTTAAGTTTATATTGGGCTTATTAACGTGGGGAGGCCTAGCCCATTTTATTCATCAACTTATCTTTTATTTGGCGGGATGAACCAGATACAAACTACATTTAGAGTACAAATGTTAGGACACCTAATATACATTAGATGAGTTTCAATCAATGGTTTAGATTAATGATATTATTTAGTAAATGAA
>JAYMTP010003287.1:0-17376 GCA_036897365.1 Geranium brycei | reverse complement strand
TCGGACCCCCTGTTGAATAGCCAAAACCACTCTTTGACAATCGGATTCCACGAGCACATCCACCCAATTATTCCTGACTACCCACCACAAGGCTTCCAAGACTCCCACGGCCTCCACCTCAGCTGGCTGGAGAAACCCCGTGAACCGTCTACGATAATCCTTGACAATAATACCTCGCGAATCTCTGCAAATAAGCCCTATACTCCATAGCCCCTTAATTGAGTCTAGAGCTGCATCAACGTTTATTTTAACCTGGCCTGATCTAGGCGCATTCCAAGCAGCAGGTCCCGGGTGAGGTGGGACGCGCTCAGGCCTGTCTATCTTCACTAAGTTCCACGAACTGCGGGTGATCTTAGCTAAGGCAGCCACTTGAGACGCTGACACACTCACACCTTTCCAAAGGATTTTATTCCGAGCATGCCAAATAGCCCAACAAAAATACGCAAGTAACTCCATCTCCCTGCTCTCAAGATTCCAGTTCATCCATTCTTGTACACTGGGAGCAACACCCATTTTGGCTCGAACTCCAATCACACTCAGGCCATGCCAAACGTCGCTTATTCCAGGACATAAAAATAAGGAGTGGTCTATTGTTTCTTCATGTTGATTGCACCTTGGACACCGCAAGTCAGAAATTACCCCTTTGAGAGATAAATTTACCTTGGTCGGTACATAATTAGACAAAATCCTCCACAAGCATACTTTAATTTTTGGAGGGATGTCCAAAAGCCATGGTCGTCTCCACTTTGGCCCAAGCCCAACCGGACTCCAAATATTAGCACTTCTGAACAATAATATGTAAGCACTCTTAATAGTAAACTCCCAAGACACAGATTCTTACCAAAACCAATCATTTGAAGATGCCACAACACTAGGCATAATAGAAAATTTATTCTTAATTTTATGGGCAATTTTGTCATTTGTGTACAAATATATGTAGCAAACAAACTCAAAATTCAGAATATATTTTCATCATTAATAAAGTTAGGTGGATTATTCTCCAACTGTTATGTTTTAGTTCCTATGGTAGGTCTCTGGACTGTTGCTAGTTTTCACTCACAATTGTTGTAACAGTGTGATACTTGAGTTGAGCTTGTCAAATTTGTTATTTGTATTTCAGATTAAGAGTCAGGTGTGGGGTTGTTTCACCGACTTTTTCTGTTGTTCTCGGCTGTGAGGTTTGTTCTTAATCTGCAGTTCTGGGTTTTCTTAAGAAAATTATGCAATACCCTCTTGTAAATGTGTAACAGTATACTATAGGCTATTTTTCATTTAAAATGACCAAAATAGAATGGCACAAGAAGAAGAGACCACCTATCTTGTAATCTTAGCTCTCTGGGTCTCTTCATCACTACGTACAAGTATTGAAAAATTTAGCAATTGCACGTGTAGTTGGGCTTATGGGCCTTACAGGCCCAAACAAAAAGATCATCCTTTCCATCTCAAAACGAATATTTATTTATTTTGTTTGATTTATTTTTCTAAATTCAATAATGAATGAACTTATCGTTGATTTTTGTTGACTCATTACTTGCTCTTGACTTTTAGTTTCATTTTGGATATCATAGAATGTTAATTACAATTAACCCATAAATTTCCTATTCAGATAGTTACATATGCTTTATAAGTAAAGATGTCTTTGTGAAACCTATATAAATGTTAATTACAATTAAGATTTAAAATTTTAATAGTCTTGCATCGAATTGACAAGAGTTTAATTGAACTCAAATGTAACTATTTTTTCTCTAATTGATCGAGCTCTAGATTTGAATATAAATTAAATAATAATTTTATAAGAACCAAGTTGTAAACTTGATAACAACATCGCAGTACACACACGATGTTTGCTTCAAGAAAAGTGATGTTTTAAAACATTACGTGAATTTTATCTGAATTTATTTGTAAGAAGATCTCAATTTTCTCTTTTGATTTAGATCTCAAAGCAGGTTTGGTCGGTTTGACACCAATTATAAGTATATATAACCAGCGTGACAAGAAAAAATGGTAGGCCATGCATGTGGTGGTGTGATATCGATGGTTCACATATATATATATATATATATATATATATATATATTACAGCACATGTATCATGTATATACGTATATATAGCTACATGTAGGTGTAATTGGACCACATCGTTACGTCTACATTATGGACATTATTATGGTACGTACTATCAACTGATGCGTGTCTCCTCGACCACATATAAATTCCAATATATATATATATAGTGCACGTTGCCATTTGACTATCTACCCTTCCCTATTCCCATTCGGCTACGCGGTCTCTATTTAACCACATTTTTATATTCTATATTCAAATATTATTACAATTATATGTTATTTTATTATTTCAAAATTTTGTCGGTTGCTCTCCTTTGAATGTTAAATTTTAAAGTTGGTTACCAAATTTAAATTATGAATAATAACATTTTACTACACTTAACTGTACAAAATTCACAGTTCGATATTCTAATTATCATTTTGAGACAACCTATTCCTAAAATAAATAAATTACTTATAGTTTAAGAAAACAAAATTGAATCAGTTCAATTTAGTTTAAAAACCAGAATTGAACCGATTAAATTTTGAAATCAAGAAATTGTTTCGTCTTCTTTTTTATGGTTGCGATGCTTGCCTCCGACCCCTCCGACACTCGCCTCTGACCTCAACTCACTGGCGATGACAATGAATCGAAGTGACGAGTGTAAATCTAGAGCATGGGCTCGCCGGGGAAAAAATGGAAGAAACAAGCTCAACTTTCCCATTTTTTCCGGCGACGAGCTCACTCTCCGGAAGAAATAGAAGTAACGAGCTCACCTCTTTCATTTTTTCCGGCGACGAGCTCACTTGCCGAAAAAAAATGGAAGAAACGAGCTCACCTCTTCCATTTTTTCAAGCGATGAGCTTACTCACTGGAAAAAATGGAAGAAGCGAGCTCACCTCTTCCATTTTTCCAGCGAGCCCATGCTCCAAATTCGTCGTCGTCTCTCCGATTTGTCGTCACCACCGGTGAGCTAAGGCCAGAGGCGAGTGTCTAAGGGGTCGGAGGCGAGCATCGAACCCACGAAGAAAAAGAAAATGAAACAATTTATTAATTTCCAAATTGAACCGGTTCAATTCTGATTTCTTAAACCATGAGAACTTTTAATATTTTAGGGACAGGTTGTCCCAAAATGATAGTTAATATATTGAAAAGAGACAAAATAATTAGTGTATCAAACTGTCAAATTTGTATAATTAAGTCTAATAAATTGTTATCATCTCTTTAAATTATTATGTACGTGTGTATGAATTATTAATTATTTATCATAATATTTGATTTTATGATCTATTTAAAACCTTCAGCTCTCATCATTTAAGGGACATTAGAAAATGGAAGATAATGGTAATTAATAGCAATAATGGACTAGACAAAGCAGCCATGTTGATGTGATACTTCAATACTTGGGAAGGGTTGGCAACTACCTTCTTAAGTTCTTACACTCAAATTACTTGACATTTCATCGTACGACATTACCTCTTTTGGTTACTGTTCTAAAACTAAAGCTCGCCTTAAAACTAAAGATTTCTTCTACAAATGTATAAACAAAAAAAATCCTCACTATAATCATGGGAATGCACTTTTTCTTTAGAAACAAAAGGGAATATACTTTGTTATGAAATAATTGTCTAAGTTATTTTTATGGACTTTTTTCCAGAAAAAGAAATGTTATTTATTAAAATATTTTAAAAAATAAATTACAATAGTACATGTGTCAGCACCACCATGACTCGGCCTCTTTGTTTTGACTTTGTAGTTAATTAGCTACAGTAACTCTTTGTTTTGCCTTTGTAGATAGTTGTGGAGTTACATGTCCGAGGATGGAAATTAACCAAAACTTCAAATGATAAGCTACCAATAGTACTACTATAATCTCACAAAATACTCCTTAATTGATTAAGCAATCTCTTATCCGAGATACTCTTCGTTACTTGAAGGCAATTGGTCTCCACCATTACTTGGCTCCATTGGTTGTATTTAATCTACCAAAGACTTTCTCTGACGCTCACGGCCTCCACCTCAACTGGCTGGAAAATCTCCGCAAATCGTCCGCAAAACGCTGCTATCACCCTGCCCCCTTAGTCTCTACACACCACCCCCACACTCCACACTTTCCTACTCGAGCCCACTCCCCCGTTAACATTTATTTTTAGAGTTCCCTGAGCATTATTTCATTATTTTTGGCATATTAGTTTATACCCATATGAATATTTCTAATGATAAAAATATTATTATTCACATTAATTATCCAAATATACAATGTATTATTTGTTCAAATTTAATTTAATTTATTGTATCAGTCAAAAATTATAAGTGAGACCCGCTTAAAAACTTCTAAATAAAATATATTCGTATATGATAAAATAAATAAATATGAACATGGTACATTGCGTGTCTAGTTTGGTGACGTGGATAGGAGTATAAACAGATTGAATCGAATCTCAATTTAACATAACTCGACTTATGAGAAAAAGTGTTATATATACATAGAGCTCATTTCGGGCCGACGATCACATTTATAATTTATTTATTAAATACTAAACAAATTGGTTTGGGAATGACTCATCTAATAATATTAGTATAAATATTTGTTAATATGTATTTACATAATAATTAATTTTAAACAAGTCGGCCAAAGAGCCCTGAAAGGTCTGGGTCTATCTCATTTATTAAAATGTCCAACTTTGACCTCAAATTATACTCGAAATCAACTATGATTAGCACAAACAAAATATTTGACAAATCAGATTTGAGTGATTTGTTTACAATCTTAATATGAACTGATATTTTTTTATTTTACAAAATGACTTTTTTTTTGAGAAACAAAATAACTTAAAGTAATGAATATAACTAACCATATTTGTAATTCTCACATTAGAATAATGCAAACTTTGGAATGTAATCAGGTTTCAATTCTCACCTTAGCGAAATTATAATATTTTTTCAAGTTAACTTCACTGTTCACGGTACTTATATAGTACATAGTCAAACATATAGCTGCAGTAAAAAGAAAAAGAGTCAAACTTATATTTATAAATAATTTGAATAATAATTATTTGTTTGAATATTTTAATAAATTGCATTTATTTATTTTTTAAAATCTTCTTTTTTATGAACGAATGTATTAAAATAAATTAGACCACGAGGCAGAGACGAAAACATTGACCATGGAACGAGACATCAGTGGACCAATTGGCCGTGTTGGACCAATGATCGGACAAGTCATAATATTAGTTATTGTTTCGATTTTTTAACTTTTAATTAATATATCATTTTTAATTACTAGGGTTGAGTTAGCGATCTTATGTTAGTTGCATGGGTCAATTTTTTTATTATATATATTGTTGTAATTGGCGTATGTTTTAAGGGATCGTTTCAATAGTTTGTCTCACATTAATAGTAAAAAAGTTGTGAATAGTCGAAGAACAGTGTAATTTTTACTGTCAACACTTTTTTTTTCTTAGCAAAAGGACGTGTATTAATGAGCCCGACAAATCTCTCCCAAGACGGGAGAAAAGAGTCAGCAAAATTACATCAATACAATAAATAGGAAATTGAAAATTGAGAAATTGACAATAATTGAGATTGATGGTGATGAGTTGATGTGAGTTGAGTATAACTTCTTGTTGAAAAACCGGGTTGTGTCATTGACTTAAATAGATTATGGGTAATTAGATATCAATACACCCGCCGAAACCTCATTTCAGGATTGGGACCCCAAGTTTAAAAACAAATTTCTCGGTCTCCCAAGTTTAAAACGTTAACACTTTAGTCTAAATTCAGTTAAATATAACATCAATATTGTTCATATTTTTTTAATACCCAAAATGCCCCCGGTATAATTTATATAGGATATAATTGTTTTATAAATATGAAATTATCATTTTACCCTTATTTGCATAACAAACTTAACCCATGGTTCAAGGGTAAAATTGTCTTTGCATATAAACAAATTAAATGTTTTAAAAACTAAATATTTTAAATTTACAATATTACCCTTCTCCATCTCTCTTTCTCACACTTCCATCTCCATCTCTCTTCTTCACACAACCAGTCCCTTCTCCATCTATCTTGGAAGGAGCATGATTACAATTTCAGTTTTGTTGAATCCAAAACAATATTGTTCCAAAAAGAACATAATAAAATTAAGAAGTAAAAAACACAACAAATCGTTGTGTCTCGTTCACTGTGAAATGGACTCAAATTTAGAATCTCAAATTATCGATCTGAGAAGGGGACAAGAGAGGGAATCAGAGATTGAGCGCAGAATCCTGATCCGGCGCCGTCCTCCCCCTCCAAATCTTCCAGACCGACTTCTGCTTCGGCGCCATCTACTCCGTCACCATCCCCGGCACCGCCGACGTCGGTGAGATCGGTAAGCACGAGCGCCTCCTCGACGACCGCTTCTTCCTCATCTGCAAGGTCCACGAGCGCTGGAAGTGGTGTGGATGGTGTGGTCACGAAAGTGAGATTGCAGAGAATTAGGTTTTGATTGAGGGTGGGTAGTGTGTAATTAGGATTAAATGAGAGAGGTAGACTTGGAATTTCATATTTTATTTTAAAAGTTTTAATTCTTTTATTTGTTTATTTGTAAAGACCATCTTACCCTCAATCCAATGGGTTAAATTGATGATTCAGTTAAGGGTATAAAGGTAATTTCATAATTATCCCAAAAAAGTATATAAGATGGAAAATAATATAATGAGGGCATTTTGGATTTTTTACAAACCACATCAGTTAAATCTAACCGAATTGGACTAAAGTGTTAACGTTTTAAACTTGGAGGACCGAGAAAAAAAATTTCAAACTTAAGGTACCAATCCTAAAATGCGGTTTCGGCAAGTGTATTGATCTGTAATTACCCCAATAGATTATGACCATCGCGATAGTTGTTTAGACAAAAACATTCTTAAAACTTTATGAGGATGTCTTACAGGTTTCTCAACTATGGGACTTAAAATCTTATGTTTTGAAATCCCAAAAAGAGGCATTATTGATTAGTTATAAATTCGTTTTAAGGGATTTTGTTTAAAAATACTTCTATTTGGAATATTTGGGCGATAAATTTATGTATAGTTCAATTATATGGAATATATGCCTTCTTAATTAGCGATGTCATGTTATGAAAATAGTGAAAGATAATTTTGATAGACCATATGGATCTCACAAACCCTTACCCTCCGCATAATAAATTAAATGGTCAAAATTGAATAAAAGCTCTCATAATTAAAATAACATTGATTAATGTATCCATTGGATTATACATATCAACTAAGATACGTTCCAGGCTTTAGCATTACCGAGAGTCTGAGTGGGCTGTTGAGTTGGCGTGACCAGAGCTATTTTAAATAGTAAATAGGGCTGTTAATGAACTGAGCTTTTAACAAATTGATCGAGCTCGATTCGTTAAATATTCGGCTCGAGCTCATATAATCGAGCTCAAGCTAAATTCAAGTTAAAGATTGGACTCAATTAATAAACGAGCCAAGCTCAAGCCTAACATTTTATGACTCGATAGGCTCGCAAGCCAGCTCGTTTAATATTTAATTAATTACATTTTCATATTAATACATTTCTAAAGTCTTAATAAATATTTATAATGGAGTTAGACGAATCGAATTAAGTCGAGTCAATCTCAAGCTGGCTCGTCTATTATATTTACTGAATTATTTATTATTTGTTTAATTCTTAATGAATATTTGTATTGGTATTTGAACGAATCAAATCGGCCCGAGCTTGAGCTTGTCTATTTTATTTCGGGTTGAACTCGAATTTAGTTGCATTAGCTCGTTCGAGACCGAGTCGAACACTTTTTTCACAAACCGAATCAAACCCTACAAAAGTAAAGCATGATTCTACTCGTTTACACCCCTAACCGTAGATATCCATTTAAATCTAAAATCAAAATATATCTAACTGGGCGGCTTTTAAATTTAAACATCCGAGAAATATTTGAGATTCCGCGTCCGTGAAGTACCGGTTAAGAAACAAGTGGACGGTCACGGCAGTAGCCACGTGACTCACATTTTCATATGTTTTGTCCAAATTTTATAAATATATTTTCGTTCCAGCCAAACAGAGTCTACGTCACTGTCATTTTTCGTCCAACACCACAGTTTTTGTCCTGTTAAGTTACTTCTTTAAAAATTAAAATATATTTTACGTATCATAGGTTCGTTATATATATACTTTAAATAAAGTTTGGGAATATGAATATCCAAGAAACAGCCAAGCGCCAGGAAAAAAAGGCCCAATACAATTTGTACGAGAAATCAGAATTATAATACTCCAATAATAATAATACTAATAATAATATGAAAATCAAATAGCGGCCCCATAGGGAGGACTGAGGAGGATATTCGTTTGTAAGCATGTGACTTTCTTGTCTAGTGTATGCTTGTGAATCCAACTAATAAAATGTAGAGTTATATGGCTAATAAATATAAAGAAAATGACATTATGAAAAGAAGAATATATAATCAATTAATAATAATATGTGAGGGGAAATTTAGAAATTAATGCCCATGGGGTGTGGACTCTAGCAGAAGAGTAAGAGTGGGGAGTATGGGGGTTGTTTGTAGAGATGAGGGGCGCAAGGCAATAGCAGCGTTTTGTAGACGTTTCGTAAGAATTGTCCAGCCGGTAGAGGCATAGGTCGTGGGTGTCAGAGAAACCCTTTGGTGGATCAAGCGTAACCATTAGAGCAGGTACTGATGGAGACTGATTGTCTTCGGGTAGTGGAGGAGATTCTTGGGTGATAAGAGACTACATACTCAATTAGGGGATATTTTGGCAGAAGTATTATTAGTAGCTTTGCTTTCAAGGTTTTAATTAATTTTGCAGGTCAAATATGTTTTAGTTCAGATGGTTTGAAGCTATGGCGAGGGATTTGTCCCGCTGTTATTTACTAAGGCGGTCCGGCTTAATACCAATCGTTGTTAATAAGTTTCTCAATTTCAAAAAAAAAAATTAACAGCGGAACTTAATTTAAATATGGTTCATAGTTATAAAAAACAAAATACTATACAATCTGATTGATAGAATTAATTTTGGTTCAAGAGTATATATCAGATCATGTACATACTTTATTTTTATGACTCGTACTTATATGTGCAAGGCAATTTTTTATTTTTCTTATAGTTTCTACAAATATCAAGTCCAACATTCCATCTTAAACTAATTGATTGAGTTTATGGTACTAAGTGTCAAGCCTTATTTTTTTGTCTGCCACCTTTAATATGTAAATTCTTTCCACAAACTTTAAGTGTAACACGACTTCAGAGATCAAAGATACACGTAACTTTCTTAGTTCTGAAATCCGACTCGATGAATGTAATTCGGTTAAAACTAAGACTGTGACGAGCTACCAACCAAACAATAAGAGAATAGGAAGTTGGAGACAAAAATTCAGAGAAGATGATATTCTATTGGCAGTGGCTCTACTTCCCATTCTCACGGGTCATAGCTGACAAAACAAAGAGACCCCAAAAACCATAGAGAACTGGTAGTTGGGGAAGAAGAAGATTTCTGATAGAGCTTGGGAAGGGTAGATGGAGACTCACTGACCCTTCAATCTCAGCTCAAGAGAGCCATCTTTTAAATTCTCACTCCTCTCTCTCACTCTTCCCTCCATCGCCACAATACACTTTTTTTGTAACTATCTCTTGTCACTCTGTGTTTCTAGAGATACCAAATTAAAAAAAAAAAAACAGTTGCTATGGCTCCTAGGAACAACAAGATTATGAACAGAGGGGCTTGGACGGCCGAGGAAGATCGCAGGCTCGCAGAGTATATTGAGGTTCATGGTGCTAAGAGGTGGGAGACCATTGCTGCAAGATCAGGTTTGTTAAAAATACAAGAATTAAGCTCCTGCATTTGTCTTTATTCATCATGGGTCTCTCAAATTAATGATGTTCTTGGTGGTTGAATGTAAATTCAGGTCTTAAGAGATGCGGGAAGAGTTGCAGGTTAAGGTGGCTCAACTATTTGAGGCCAAACATCAAGAGAGGCAACATATCGGAGGACGAAGAGGACTTGATTCTTAGGCTCCACAGGCTTCTTGGCAACAGGTATGTGTACACGTCTTATATTAGGTAAAATGACGCTTTACTATTGGTCATTTCACACTTTGCTGTCGTAACTATTTTTTCTTTTCTTTTTTTAGTATCGTAACTTGTATTTTGGGACATCTTGAGACTAAATCTTGTCCTAAAAAGTGTGAAACGGTCATTGTTAGGTGTAGTAAAGTGTCATTTTCCTCTTATATTATTATTATTTTATGTAATTTATCTTTGAAAGAATGAAATAGTATACTAATGTGATTTTCGGTTTTCCACGTATATAGGTGGTCGTTGATTGCGGGGAGACTCCCGGGGCGAACAGACAATGAGATAAAGAACTACTGGAATTCTCATTTGAGCAAGAAAATAGAAGAAAAAAGACTAGAAACCTCGAGACAGGCGCAAGAGACTCCACCACTGAAGACATGGGACATTGTTCGGGACGACGGAGTTAAGGGGAACGAGGGCCAATTCGACGTCAACGACTTCTTTGACTTCTCGACCGAAGGGTCCTATGGCTTGGAGTGGGTCAACAAGTTTCTCGAGCTCGACCAGGGTGGCGGTTTGGCTCAATAATGAAAATTCAGCCTTCCCCTCTCTTCCAAAGAAAAAAGAGAGGGGATTGTTTGAAATTAATTGTTATTTATGTATATATAATTAATATATCTGGTTTAATTACCCATGCTAAAACAACCCCCTTAAATTCATTGATAACTGAATATCTATCTCTAGATGCTATCTACGAGATTAAACAGTGTATATGAAAATTCACACTCACTTGTGATCGAAAAGTCGGAGCCTCCACAATGATGTCTCCACATAAATGAGCATGTTATGCCTCTAAAAACGACCATCCATAGGTGTTGGAGTGATTGTATCCAAGAATTTAATAGGCTGAACCACCCATTGGTGAGTGGTCCTTCTTGGTACAGAACTTCTGACATGCTAGACCACTAAGGTTTTTGTCGTGTCATGCGTCTTGCCTGAAACAGAGGAGCAATCAGAGTCATATAGACATAGTGATCTGGGAAAATACCAAATCATTTACAAAATGGAAACATAAGAGAAATGAACTCACTACAGCTGAATGAAAGAATGCTATTTTTAAGTTTCGAGAGAGCTGGCAAAGCTAAATTATTCACACCAATGTTTAATGATGAAAGAAATCACAGAAGCAATGGTTGTGTCCACTTCAGGCCCTACACAGCATGTCAAAATTTACTTCACAACCAATGGTTATTGCAAGCAACAAATGGAGCTGAAGTAGATAACATAACTGTTAGGCATAAAGTAGAGAGAGAGAGGGAGTAAATGATAATCAAGCACAGTGATAACAGCAAGCTGGTTTCATTGAAAGTCACCTGGACTTGACTATTTGGCAGATTAGAAAATTACGTAGATACACGACTACAAACCTCTGATATCATGTTAAAACCCGATCTACATCTATTTAAGAAGCGGAGGCCCTAAAATATGATCCATGTTTTTCCGACGCGGGATTCTAACAGTAGTAACCACTCAAAACGACCATGTATACATATATGATTATGCATCATACACGAAAAACAAGCTCTGATATCATGTTAAAACCCGATTTACGTCAGCCTAAGAGGTGGAGGACAAATGATATAATCCACATTTTTTCGACGCAGGACTCTTAACAGTGGTAACCACTCAAAACAATCTTGTATACATATGAGTATGCATCAGATATGGATGGGCTCCACCTGATAAACCAAATGGTATATCTGGCTGGTCATGGTTTTGAAAGAAAACACATCTGCAACATCTTCAAATTATACAGCATCGAGATGTATTTTATTATGGGAATGGCAAATAGAGTCTACATCAGGTATAACTAGTGCATTGGCCATACCTCATCTATCATGAAACTCTAACGAGCAGAGGCCAATAAAGTCTCATGTCTTTGTCCTATAGTAACTACAGTGATTTAGAGTCGTAGGGCCAACCTTACCATGCACGTTTCCAGCAAATAAGTAATAGACTAATTGCTGTGATATTAATACTATTATGCCACCAACAACATTTCAATGAGGGAAACATCCCTCCCAATTTCAAAAAATCCTGGCGATCTACATTTCACAGAGCCTTTTGGCTAGTGAGTATATAAGGGTCCTGCAAGCATATAAAACAATACAGAATAAAGTTGGGTGAATTTTGGTTCATTTTAACCAGTTAGGTACTGTTACTGCAATCAAACTAGAGCATTAAATCATTTCCAGGAGAAGTAGACATCAATACAGTCATAAGATAAAGGAAAATGATGTCTTCCTGAACTACAAAAGCAATAGTCTGCATATAGAGGCTTCAAATTAGGCGAGGCAGGGACGTAAAGTCCCCACTCCAGCTGCTTTACCCTGTATAGCAGGAAATATAAGTGGTCCTTTTCCACGTTCCTTGTGACAGACTGCCTCTTTTTCCTCCACTAACTTTGATATTAAGCTTTCTAAGAAAAACCCATAAACTTATATGTCCTGAAATGTAGATAAGTTCGTGCTTCTAAAACTATTGTTTCCATTAGAATGGTTTTTAAGTAACGACTTCAATGTCATTTAATGTATGAAGCGGTTCATGGGTTAACTGAAACAGGAAGATATGTAGCATTTAAGCATGTAACTATATTTACCCAACGTCCCGTATCTTCATTATGCTTTCCTCTTTGACTTTGATGCATTACCATATGATCCCACACTCATTGTCAAATAAGGGAAATGGCATCAAAAAGACCTTTCAATAGCAAGCAAAACTAACCTGATATATATAATAAGACCGCGTTTACATAGAGGTTTATGAATGAAAATCGTTTTGATTTGTGTGTAAATCAAAATAGAACGACATATGGGAATTAAAATGGATATAGGAATCTCAATAACTTAGCATACCTAGTTTACATGCAGATTCACATTCTCATTCCCAAATAAGAACTATCCAAATGCACGATTGACGGATTTGGCTAATCTACTGAATAATTTAACTGGTTACAATCAGTCAGGGAAGCTACTACACTCAATTAACAAACTAATTATGATGAAATTGGACTTGTTCTCGACTTGCTTCATCTACTGCATTGAATAAATTTAGAACCAGGGAGCTCCAGATATGCAATGCCAGATCAACAGCCAATACTAGTAAACAAATTAATATTTACACAGAAAAAAGTGGCGAAATTAACACTGTTCTCAACTAGTGTTTACACGAGAACAGTACTGTACCTGTACGATCCAGAGAACCCTAGGCTGACCAGAAGTTCCAGGAAAAGTTGGGGAAGATGGAAAATGATGATTTGGAGCACGAAAATGAAGGGGAAAGTGGGTAATTGGAATCGGGAAATGGAAAAAGATGGAAGAACTCAATTAACAAACTAATTATGACGAAATCGATGCGTGCGAGCAGAGGGAATCGTTGAGCCAGCGAAAGAGGCGCCAAATATTAGGCGAGTCTATTGTAATAGTCATGTTAATGACAAACTCATAAAATAATATGTTTGTAATTTTGATATAGTAGTATTGATTATTTTAAGCTAAACTTTATTAAACCCTATAAGCAAATAGAAAGAATGATTACGTCTAAGAGTTGGTTAAACACTTCCACACCAGACTCTCAGAAAAAGAAAAAAGAGAAAAAACAAGATTGACAATCTTGTAAACAAAATTGACGTAAAGAAACACACCGAATCACTAGGTATGAATCATATGTGGAACACTTTGATAATCTGACACAATAATGACGTTATCCAAACCCAATCTGATAGCAAATTGAATGGTCTCTTGCAGATTCACGGCCTCCATCTCAAGCGGGTTGAAACTCCCAGTAAATCCCTTACAAGAACCACCCATAAATCATTCCACGTGCAACACATAAATGCATATGTAAGCCCCACGGCCTCCTGTGAACCTCTTACAACAAACACCCAACAAAACACTTCTTATATCCTAGAGATACAAGCGCACCTCCACATTTGTCTCACCAGAACAATGATCTCGTGTCATACCACTGTAAATCTAGCCCCCCCTCCCCCCAAAACATCACAAGAACATATCGAAACTTGAGAAAACCGAGACCACCTAATTCGATGTGTTTACATAAGTTTTCTCATCAATATCGAATGAACACATGATCCCTATCGGTAACGAGCCGACATCCTCCCTATATCGACATACTCAATTGGTGACTTGTCTTCTTCGAATGAGTTTCCCAAAACCACCCCCATAAAACTTTCCCTTACGATGCTCGCTTGGATTGAGCGTTTGGATGAGATTTCTCCCAAGGTAGAGACCGAAAATTTTCATCCCTAATACAAAAATTCAGAAGTTCTGCCACTACTCGTGAATCCCGTCCACCAGCCACCACAAAATCTCGCCTAGTATCTGATTTCTGATTGAACAATCAACCAAATAACTGTACCAAAATCAACACAAGCGCACAAAGTGGAACTCGTCATAGCACAAGCCCTATGGTTTTACCGTTCAACTTTGGTACAATATTGATTTCTTTTTAATTCACACGTTATTTTTTATTTCGTCAAAATATCTTTTTTACCTTTAAATTTTTTAAAAGAATGTTGTTGTTTTTTTAATATTTGAAAGTCATCGAACCTCTATTTCTCTTACATCGTCACTACATTTCCTGTGTAGTTTTTAGTTACTTGTTTGAGTTGAATTAGTATTGAGGAGATTGATCCCGAGTCTTGATAAAAAGTAACTTAATCAAGTCCGCGAGATTACGGTCATACTGGATGTATATAGTCTTGAGGAGATTGGTCTTGAGTCTCGATAGAAAGCAATCGAATCAAGTCCAGAAAGTTGTATTGCGTACTTCAGATCCGTCAATAAATATATTTTGCTACAGACAATGTTCTTTCAGTCAAAACCAAGCTCTGAGCACAGCTACAAAGTCGTAGACAACAAGACAAAAAATCCAAGAAGAAACAAATCATAATTTTTGAAGTTAGATAGCTTATGTTATACCCTCCATTTGAACTACAACCTTTGAATTACAACTTCTAATCTTTAACAATTAAAGAGTGCAATCTTGTCATTTAATTAAATATTTCACTTAAATGGTTGTCACATGACTGAAATATTCACTATTCCATGATTGAAAATGGATAGAAATTTTTTCAAATAGTTGAGTGAGCTAGTAGGTAAAATTGGTAGTTTGAAGTAGTGTAGTGAAAATTCGTCATAGTCATAGGAAGTGTCATTTTCTCTTATATGTATAAAATATGAGGGCTATTTAAGTAAAACCACCCGTTATGGTGCAAACTAAAAATCAATCATAGTCGTTGGGTTGATAAAATAAAATGACGAGATTAAAATACGTAATTATTGATATATAATTTTAAATAAATTCAAAATTACAAAAATTACATATGTTTCCCCAAACTGGGGTATAATCCTAAACGGGTTGAGTCGATCTTTGGAGGTATCATTAGGGATTGTTGTTGGATAATGTCCACTTCTAGAACAGATGTTTCTACTTCTTTTACTCGTCGCTCTTGTAATTTCGTGACTTATAAATTATTAAAATTAGCTAGATATGCTTTAACAAATAGCAGTTGAAATCACGGTGCGAGGTCTGTTCCACCATCTGTTGCTTCAGTTGTCTGATGTGATGCCGGGTTAGTTGCTTAATAATATTCACATTTTTCCCTCAAGAAAAAAACTGATTTCTAATTTTTACCACAAAGTGTGGTTTTCACCCTAGTAATCCCCGGTAAAATGTAAAATAGATTGTAAAAATAATTAATATATGACTAGTTATGTAACATATATTTTAATGACCAATAAATACACTAAATATGATTATCCCGCGCATAAATACTAGTTAACATTCATAAACACATATAATTATTCATACTAAACAACTAAAACCAGCCGCTTCGTATATTCCTATCTTCCATTCTGAAATTTTGTTTAGGTGCGACACTGCAAGTGCAAGTGCAAGGCAACGGACAATTCCAGTACACGACGTCGTTTTACGGAGAGAAGCGACTGACCGACCAGCGACAGCTCCTGAACACGTCGAGACTGATACTTCCACCACTAGGAAAATGACACGAATCACTTTTGTCCACGCGTACTCAAATGAATCACATTGTCCAGAATGTCCCTATTCAAATAGCCACGCTCGCCGAAGCTGAAGGTCACTCACGTAACTTCACTCTCTTCTCCTTCGTCACTGGCCAAACCAAAGAACCAAAACCCGTAAAAGAAGAGTTCTAATCTATATGTAACTGTGGGTACACAGAGAGTGGAGCTTCGATCTCACACGAATCGTCTCTCGATCTGATCGCATAGAAGACATGGAGACCTCGAATTGAGATTACTGTGATAGCAATTTCAAATAAAGAGGAAAAAATCGATTTCTTCATTTCTCGATTGCTGTTCCTTTCAGAAGCTATAATTCGCTGTGTTCACGCCATGGCTGCACCGTTTTTCTCTACGCCTTTCCAGCCGTATGTTTATCAGGTACTCTTTCACTTCACAATTGAAGCTATTTCTCTTTCCGCTGTTTGGTTGCCACGAAAACTGAGAAGAATGAAAAATGCTTTCAACCTCATTTGTTTATGTTCTTGTGGTCTTTGGGACATTGAAGTTTCGAATTTTGGGTTATACTGTCAGTTGTTGATTTCAATCAGCGACCAGAGGGGCATTAGGAGAAAATCTGTTGGAATTTAGGGTTTTAGTCTGATATGTGTGGGTTATTTAAGATCTTATAATTTTTGCTGGTAGTTGTTTCCTAGGTAAATGCATTGACTAACTGGTATATATGTTTGAGGATTGCTGTATTATTCAGTTGAGGTGAAGTTGTGTGATAATTATTTGCTCGTGGTTAGTGATAATCAGGAAGCAACATGAACGATATTGGGATTTGAGTGCTAGCTAGAGAACTTGCTATTCATTTTCGGGGCAATAACGTAAGCATGGTATGGGGTTGTAGAATCTGTATTACCATTAATGAGATGATAGATTGCATATTCAGATGGGCATCTAGGATAAGTTTAATTGATGGTAATTATCATTGGAAGCTAAGAGAATTGTAGACGAGAGTGTGAAGGTAGTTTATGACTCTTGAGGCGGCGCGATTGAGCGAAGGAGATGCCAGTGAGATAAAGACAATAAGGGAAAATGGGAAATGATTATATATGAGCTTAGTTTGGGATATTTGTCTGGGATTCTTAATTGATATATATATATATATATAGAGAGAGAGAGAGAGAGAGAGAGAGAGAGAGAACATAAAGAAA
>JAYMTP010003286.1:0-17381 GCA_036897365.1 Geranium brycei | reverse complement strand
CTAGATAGAGTAGTTGAGTTATGTTAGAGTAGTTGATTTATGTTCATTCGCTAAGCAAAGTAGAGGAAAAAGAAAGAGTAGCGAGTAGCGGTAGAGGATAAATAGATAGAGAGTAGCTGCTCCCTAGGTTTAAAATAGGTCTCCAGAATGGGATTCCAAGGGCGGTAATGCTAAAGGGAAACTATTCCAAGGTTCTAAAAGACCTAGGGCAAGATGCCGCTAGTGGGTTCTCTCCTAGGGCTTTAGCCGCTAGCGTAGGAATACCTCTTCCTGAACGTCGAGTAACTTCTCTCCTAGGGCAAGATGCCGCTAGTGGATTCTCTCCTTTAGCTTGTAAAGACCAAGAATGGGATTATGCTAAAGGGATTTCCGCGGTTTAACACTAAAGTCCATGGCGCTAGGTATTTATGACTCGGGATTTCTTACTCGGGATTTCTTACTCGGGATTTCTTACTCGGGAAGAGCCTTCTTTAGGGCATAAAGTCCATGGTTCGTTAGACCTCTTAATTAGGGATTTCTTATCTAGAGCATTTTTACAGGGATATTTATTACTCGACTAAAAGGAGGAGAGGGATCAAAACCTCCTAACTACTAAGAGACCCTTGGACCATGGGATAAAAACTACAGTAAGATAAGAGCTACAGTGGATGAGGAAGAAGAAATGAGGGTCTAAACTAGAATTGTTCGATTGAGAAATAAGGGCCCAGGCTGCTGGAGAGAGGAGGAAGAGAAATCCCATAATGCAGAGATAGTTGGAGCAGATAAAAGAGATTCAATTCGAACGAGGCTTCTCAGAGCTTAGGCCACAGAAGTACGATCAGATGTTCACTCTGGGCGAATGACGGGGATAATAAGTAGATCAGCTAGGAGAGCTCAGGTGGATTGAGAGTAGACGACGAAGGAAGGATGTATTTGGTTTAGAGAAAGCTAAGTACGGGTGAGGTAAAAAGTGCCTAAAGAGGTGGCGGCTGGAAGGAAGCTTGGAGCACAGATAGAACCGGGTGGTGCAGAGCAACTGGCTCATCGGAAATGGATAGAAATAATCAAAAAATGAAACCGATGATTCGTGAAAAGAGTGAGTACTTTCACTATATAGTAATCGGGTTCAGGTGCGGCTAATAAATAGAACTCAATAAACTGGATTTGATAGGTAATTTGAGAGGTCAAATGTGCCTAGGACTCAAGGCTTTCCCTAGATAAGCTCGTTGTTGAGCATTCACTGTCCATTGTTATAGCACTCAGGTTGGAATCAGTAGACCCTGTGAAATGTGAGTAAACATGCTAAATCCTAGCAATGAATCACTTTGTCCAAAGGTTGATCTTGGGAAATGGGAGGGAAATAGGAAGGAAGCCGGACAATCAGTTGTACCGAAATGAAAGAGATTCAAATGTGAGTCTCAGCCTGCTTTCTCCGAATTCGAATCTCTAAACGGAGTCTAAGGGCTCGAAAAGAAAGAAGATCAATGATTGCTCAGTGTCTGGAATAGTAGAAGTCTTGTGCAAGTATCATAAGAAGAAATTCCTTTCTAAGATGTAAGAAAGAAGATGCTATGTCTATTAGCGAATGAGGCGCAGATGTATTACTAGCACCCTGTCTAAGTAACCATATGGCTGACTGAGTCAAGTCGTTCCATAGCAGCTGAGGGAACAACAAGCAACAATAAAACAGAGAAATATCAACCTCAAAACAGAGAAATATCAACCTCAGTCGAATCCGAGGTAGCGTCCTTCGCGTAGCATGATCGAGGGAAATCGCAAAGTGCAGATGCTGGATATCTTTCTGATCCTCGTCCCAAATTGCTTGCTCGTCTTAGAAGAAGGCAAGGCTAGTAACGAGCTTCCAGTTGAAAGGGAAGGCGATAAAGTAATCCCGTTAAGCTAATATAGAGCTCTCACATCATAGGCGTGCTCTTGATAAATACAGTAAGCATGCTGGTGGATACGTAAATGCAATGAGCCAACCAAGATCGGATATAGCTGGTGTGAGATAGAAAGCTAGAGGTAAAAAGTGGGACGCTATCGAACTTTATGATGAATGAGTGCTCGGGGCGTATCGTAAAAGGAGGTAAGCAAAGAAAGGAAAGCTAGGAAAGGTAGCAAAGGTTTGATGCCGACTAGGTGCTCAAAAGGATCAGTAGCTTCAGTACAGAAAACTGGGTTTAGAAAGATAGTGAAACATCGCATTTGCGACTAATACAGCGCATATGAGGTATTCCATACCCATTGGGTGAAAGATTTTTCGAATGACCTATACTCTCCTTTCCTTTCTAGCCAAACCCAGGAACTAGCTAGCCAAACCCTAGATTTGCGGGGATGGAACAACTAGCTTACGATCTATCTGTTATATACGCTATTATAATAAGCCCATATTATAGAAGCTTCAGAATTGCCGATCTTAATAAGCGCAATAAGCAATTTCATTCCCGAGGTTCATCCTGAGCTCGACTAGTTGGAGAGGGACAAAGAAGGTAGTGGGTTGGGTTACTCCTTTGATAGGAAAGCTTCATAAGCAGCTCCTTGAGAGAAGTAAGTAGCAACTAGAATTTCAACAAACCGAGGGGATTCATACTGAAAGAGGCTATCAACATGCTCGACTCTATATTATATAGTCTATTTCATTGCCATATTATACAAGCTATTGAATTTCCGATCAACATAAGCTACCCAAGTTAAGGAAACAAGGGATTGGATGCCCTCAAAGAAATGAATACCTGTCTATCCTAACCAGGAAATTCTTACCTGTCTATCCTAACCAGCTTGGCGCATTTCCTGCCTATTTTGGATAAAAACAAAGTCAAGTCTTATTTCTGTAAAGTCCGTGGGTTCGAAAACGACCCTCTACCAAACTTCTCGCAGTTGCAGTTATAGTTTCCTCTTCGTTTGACTCGAGTCTTTCTAAACCTCTTCGTTTGACTCGAGTCTTTCTAAACCTCTTCGTTTGACTCGAGATATAGATAAGATAACCTCTTCTATAAGTCTCAAGGCTAGTTACCTGTGAGAGTCAGCCAGCCTTTTGCCGGGCTCCAATGCATTGAATTCAATCTTTCCTTGCCAACACTAACACTGGGGAATTTTTACGTTTGCTCGTAAGAAGGAATGGATACCAGCCAGAGAGGGGCTCCTATCTATAAACCTTGGACCAAAACGATAGGATAAGTCTCGGAACAACTCTAAGAAAGAAAAGAGGATGAGCCCGCTCCTATAGACATATTGTACAACTTTCCCCCTTTGAAATGACCTCGTAACTGGACTCCTCTTACCTATGTTCGAGTAAATCATTCAATATAGAACAAACCTCTGTCCGAGACAGATCTTCTCTCCGCTCTCACGCTAAACGCTCCTATTCTATTCCTTGAAACAAGATAATAAACTCAGTCGAAAACGGGGTACCTCTTCGTTTCACTCTTTTCACTTTGTACCTCTACGAGTAAGTCTCCCTACCTCTTCTCGCATATAGATAACCTCTTCCTTTGCTCGAGAACTGTGTACCTCTCCTTTTCCGGGGTGCCTCTCCTGAAAGTCGAGTCCCTTTGTACCTCTCCTGTTTATTCTTCATCTTCATTTGGAACCTTTCTTTGCTCCATCCGCAACTCAGCTACAAGAAACCTCCTCTTAGCAGTTTAGCTGTCCACTTCCACTAGAGGTGCTGGCTTTGCTTTGAGACTAGGTACCCTCCCTATTTTGTTAGAACTAGGGCCCCTATAAATGGCAGATGACCTCGCGATCGGGCTTTGACGCTGCTGAATTGGCTTGATTAGGCTCTGCTGCTCCCCTTTCGGGCCCATGGTATCCGGTATGTTCCGTTCCACACTACAAGTCCCTTAAGTCGTCTGTCAACTCAGTAATTCTACCTTCGTCTGGGAGTCCATCTTCTGTAGAGACCCTTTGTTCGATAGCTGGGTCTTATCTGTGAGCTATAATAAACCTTGAGAAGGAGAACCCGGGGAACGCTTCCCTATCCGCTATGCTCGTATAAAGATTATAGCAGGTCAACTACGCTTTAGACATCCTCTTCTTCTTCTGCCTATTCATATGCAATAGTCTCGTCAACACCAGGATATGTTGAATAAGGCAACAATAACTCAAGAGAAAACAGGAGCAATCGTAAGGTCCCAGCGTTGTTGGTTGATTGCTTGATCCCCCTGCTCAGATGTCGAGTAGACCCTTCTCCTTTCTTCTAGTCAGAGAGAGACAAACCCATTGATGTCCCATCTCCCATCTCTAGTAGTACATAGACAGCTCCTCTCAAAGTTCTAGGTTCACAAGGAAGTCTATCTGCGCCCGGTTCTCCTAAATCTACAAACCCCCTCTGGCACTTCTCTATTGGATTTATTGTTACCTTCATTAAGCGAGTTAGCAGAGCAGAATGGTTATGTAGACTAGGTCCCTATCTTCCCTATTTTGTTTTGTTCCTATAAATCTTGCTGCAGGTGCTTGTTTCTACCTAAACACTAGTCTCGATCGGGAAGTCTTTATTGAGAAAGCAAACTCGAAAAGGTATGTCTGGGATTGCTGAGGGTCTAACTGTCTCGCCTAAACTTGATTAATCTTCTCCGATCAACTCCCATTGAAATTACCTATAAAGAAAGATGCCACAACTATTCTAACTAGCTCGCTACCTACTACCCTACTTTCTACGAGACTGTCAGACTTCGGTGAGACTTCTGAACGTAGCTTATGAACAAAGGCATATTCTAAAGCTAGGCTTGGCGGACTCGATAGTATGTCAGGTTAGACAGGTAACTTATGCCCCATCGGACCTTTATGTACTCCCTAGCGTTTGTGCTCGGTTTAGGAAGAAAATAGGATTGATATGCTCTTTCTCCCTTTCTTATGCTCTTTCTCCCTTTCTTCGGATGAAACTATTTATGTTCTAATCTTTCCTCTTAGAGCTATAGAGCTATTCATAACCTCTACGAGTAAGTCTCTTCGTTCCTACCTCTCCTTAAGAGTCGAGCGAGTTCCTACCTCTGCCGTTCCCGTTCCCTAAGGTCGAGCTATGAATAACCTTTCCCGTTAGCGACTTCGTACCTTTCCTTAACAGTCGAGCATATGGCCGTTGGTCGAGCGACTACGTACCTATCGAACCTAGAAAGATGGACGGGTCTCCATTCTAATATTCAAGTATGCCATTCTTATCAGCTGTGAACTCTTGATCAAATGGTTTCCGTGGTGAAGGAAGATTGTCACGAACGGGAGACGAATCAAAGGCTCAGGGCAAATGCCATCCTGATTGTTGGATTGAAATGAAAATCCGACTTTATGCTTATGCGAGCAAGGTTCAAAACAATAGAATCCGTCCTTCTATCAATCGAGAAAAAACATGAATCCAAAAGATCATTACTACTACATAAAACAAAAATGCCATAAACAACCACATTTGACTTTCTGCTAGAACTAGAGTGACTTTCCTAGAGAACTAGAGCTTTAAAAGCATTCTGTTATGCTAACTACATTAATGAATTTCGAGACAGAAATAAGTCAAAGGATAGGCCTTAACAAGTAGAAAGAAGATAAAAGAACTACTTTTTCAAATTGGATTCTATTCTAGTCTCCCCGGCGACCGCGAGTGACTGAGTTCTAACCTCTCCCTCTATGCGCTCTCTGGTAGCGGGAATGCGCGCTTCTTTCCTTGCAGGATCTATTGTTGTTCTAACACTTCTCAAAAGGAAGCACTCTACGGTGCTCTTGAATTTCATTTTGCAGTAATACATTTCGGCAGCACAGAAAGCCTGTTTGCAGCAGCATCCATAGCCATACGTGCTATTAGATTACTTCTTTTCTTTGGCTTTTTTTGATGAAGAAGACATTTTATGAGCCCCCATTTATAGAGTCAAAGTAGAGTCATCCCGACATGCGGCACGAATTGGATGATAGGCGCACTTCTTACTAGTTCTCCGCTTTTCTGTGAGTGAAGACTATCATGCCTGTTTAATGAGCAAACTAACTACCTTGTGAAGCAAATACACCCTCAGAATCACATAACACTGCCTGTGTGAACAACCAACCAGCTTCAACAGTTACGCCTAATCAATTACTGTAAGGATAAGCGAAATAGAAGAGGTATGATTTATTACTCGAGTGCAACGAAGAGGTCTTCTAACCTTTGTTTTTATCAATTGGACAGGTTTGAGCTGATGGAACTTGAAACAATCTTTTCCGAGCTAGCCTATCCGAACTAGCCAACCCCTATCCGAAACTAGCCAACCCCAGTAAGTAGTAGCTCTAAAGAGGGATTTATTACTCAAACGAAGTAAGTGCAGAGGTTCCCTAGATCTCTTTTCTCGTTTAGAGGGAAGTGCCGGGCCCCTATTTAATTAAGTAAGGCTCCCGTTCAGAGGGAAAAAAGGGCCCTATTTAATTAAGTAAGGCTCCCGTTCAGAGGGTATATATATACTCGACTAAAAGGAAGAGGGAGGGATTGCTCTATATTGCTCGGACGAAGTAGTTCTAGCCTGCGAGAGGGATGATTGATTTCCTCATTATCTGCCTTCACCCTACCTAGGATTTAGGATTCAATTAGCGTTAATAAACCTCTTCCTTTTAGTCTCGCATCGGAGTACCTCTTCACTTCGTTGAGTCACTTCGTTCCATGGTGAGGAGTTTTTAAACCTCGGTATTTATCCCAAGTGAAACAAGGGTCTTTATTGCTCCTCTTTTAGGAAATTGTTATGCTCGACCAACAGGTAAGGGTATCCATATGCGAGAAGTTTGGCTCATTAAAGAGGAAAGGGAAGTATTAGGGACGAAGTTGCGAGAATGAGGTACTGTCTTTGTTTTATCACCTTGAGAATCTTTATGCCAGAATGCCTTTCCGAACTAGCAAAACCCTTTGTTTGCTCGAAGCGGGGAACTGAATGAACTCCCTTTCGCTTTGTTTGGGACTGTCAGCTAGATAGACGAGAAAGCGTCTGAGTTTTAGAAGAGAAACAAATAAACAAAGAAAGACTGAACCTTAGTTAGTCGCCTTAGTCGGAGGTGTTACCTTCTTATTCTCTGGAAAGGCTAGTTACCTATCCCTCTAAGTCTCACATTTATCAACCCTAAGCTAAGGTCTAGCATTTTGAAACCTCTCCTTGTAGTCGAGCCCTTACTTAAATAGGGGTACCTTAGGAAAGGGAGTTATGAGCCAATCGCTACTGTTGTTCCTCTAACCTCGGGGTTGGTTTAGGCAATTACTTCCATAAATCCCTAATACCTCGGAAAGAGATACCTTTCTTCTTTACTTGACTTGTAGTTCTTTGTTTTCTAACCAAGGGATCAATTTGCTTACTTTCTTAATCAATTTGCTTACTTTTCACCTATGTAAAACGCCACTGTCCTCAATTGCTTACAAAAACTACAAATAAACTACCAATTTGAAGTAACCCATCCAATGAATTCTCAGAAAGAGGTATTTATCGAAGTGAAGAGGTACGCGGGATCTCGAGTGCAACGAAAAGGTGAGCTAGATCTAAGAAAGAGGAAAACGGACCTCTTCCTGGCAAGTCGAGTCACTCCGTCCCTAACTCAAAAGAAACTCCTAACTAAACTCAACACTGCCCATTTGGAGGGGCTTAAAGAATGCTTGAAACAATCTCATCTCCAACAAAAGAAACCTAGCAACTGACTTACTGTAAAGTTTGCTTGAAGAGGGATTTATTGCAGCAGTTGCTAGACTGCTGGGATTTATATCTCGAGTGATTAACGAAGAGGGACAAGGGTCTCGACTAAAAGGAGAGGGATTTATTGCTTCTAGAAGAGGGAAAAAGAAACAAAGAAACCGAGGTACAGAGTTGCTCGTAAGAGGAGCAAGCAAAGCGTCTCAACGAAGTGCAGAGGTTATTTTAATCTCGTAAGAGGAACGAAAGGGGCTCGTAAGAGGTGCGCAGTTCTCGAGTTCTTAGAAGAGGTTATAAATATGCTCGTAAGAGGTCCCCCTATTTAAGTAAGGGCTCGTAAGAGGGAATCCTTACCAATAAGGTTTATTAACGCTTGGGATTTATCTATCGACTGGTCTAACAAACAACACTTCTTGACTCTAACCCCCGGTATGAAATAAGACTGAGGTTAGAAATCAAGCCAAGGGTCACTCCTAGCAACTAAAGAAGTAGCTACTTTCCTAAGACTATTTTCTCAACAAAGACGATTCGAGAAAATCTAGGTCAAGCTTAAGATACCTTGGGATGGGACAAAGTGACTTAGAGAGGTAAAACGAGCCAAGGATTAATAACCCTAGTGCTAGTGTGTTGTGTCCTAACAAAACCTGCGAATCCCCGTAAATCGACAAGGGACTGACGGCACTTTTCTAACAAGGGAATGTCATCCAAACCAAAGCATAGAGAAACCTTTCAATATCAATACTTCGGTTACACTTTGTTCGTTACTTACTTATCCCCTATGCTGGCATAGACTTGAAACAATGGGGATGCCGAGAGGTTTTCCTAAGCTCGACTATAATAAAAGGAGAGGTATTTATGACTCGAGTTCTGTGAGAGGAAGAGGGTATTCAGAAACTCGCTTATTCATTGAACTTGTTTAGTGATTTAGCCATAACAGAGAGCGGTTACCAAGGTCAAAGTGCGATAGGGACGGAGTAGCTCGAGTTCTTAGAGAGGGAAGACCAATCAAATGGGGACTTACTTTGTTGATAAACCTTCTCTGGAAAGGCTAGTAAGTAACCTTATCCCGCTCATCAATACTGAAATACAGGAAAATGCAACATGACAAGAAAGGCGTTTCTTTTTTAGTGGTTTCTAGCTTTGAGTGAACCTGTGACTTATCCTTATCCCGACAATCTGAAATACAGGGAAGTGTGGACTAACTAAACAATAAGTGTGTTCCCTTTCTTTGTTTCTAAAGCTTTAGGCAAATTTGCTACCTAACCGGGTTTTAGCATTGTTTTCAAGACGATTTCCATATGACATATTATACTATTTCTTATTATACTATTTCTATCGTAAACCATAGAGTCAAGTCGGGTTCTTACTGAGGGGAAGTAAGGTTTGGCCCTATGCTAGTAGCCACTTTTTGTTTCACTTTTTACACCATGGTTTTAGTGGTTGAGATTTCTTATTAGACTAGAGCAGTAGCAGATAAAAGAAGTTAGCTATTCGATAAAAGAAGTTAGAAGTAGCAACGATTCTTATCTTACTTAAACTCTCAGAAAGAAAAGAGGGCATCTATATGCCGAGGGACTGTCTATCCGAACTAGCCAAGGGTATGTATCTCCTGTAACTACATAGACTCCTTTTCAAGTTCAAGCGATAGACGAAGGAACAAGAACTCAAGCTTCGAGGGAGTAGGCCGCAGAGCAGAGGGATGTAGTTGCTAGGAGAGGGTTTTATTCTTACCTTAGGTATTAATCAAAATAAGACAGAGGGTATAGGTATTCAATCCGTTGTTTTTAGATGTCCAAGAGTGTCCTTGCGAATCCCCGTAAATCAACTTTGGAATATAAACAAAAGAAAGAAACAAACCGATAAACAAAACAAACCTGGCAAGTCGAGCACTGGCTGGGTACCTCTAAGAGCCCTTTGGACCTTTGATCTTCTGGAAAGGGAGTTCCTCCTCGCTATATGCAACAATACCTCGTCAACAAGAAAGAAAACTGGGAAAGGAGTCTTACTAGGTGCCGGGGCATATTAACAATCTCTTTAACTTAACAGCATATTTCATTTCATCCTAACCACCCTAACTGAAGACAAAATAAGTAGCTACTTTTGTGATTGGAGATGCCGAGAGGATGAGGATAACTAGCTTACTTAGCGGATGTTACAATCCGACGAAGCTATTGAACGAATTATAGAAGCTATCCACTCTGTTTCCTTTACCCTTTGCTGCTACTGGAACAACTTATGATCTGAAATAGGTCCAAGGGTCTCTTAGAAGTTAGAGGGACAAAGGGACGAAGTAAGAGGGACGGAGTTACTCAAACGAAGATAAGAGGGATTTATTTCTCTATTTATCTAATAGAGGGGCAAAGGGACGTAGTAAGAGGGACGGAGTTACTCAAACGAAGATAAGAGGGTATTCTTCTACCTGTATTCTTCTACCTATATTCTTCTTTAGGGTATTGGTTGGATTAGAACCTTAGGATATATCCTTGAGCTAAACACCGAAGAGAGAGGTTATTCATATCTCTATGACTTGCTCGTAGAGGTTCGCTAGATCGGGTTAGAATTCTAGCTCTTACAGGAGAGGTGAGCTAGTAGAGGTTTTCCTATATGCTCGAACGAAGTTCAGAGGTACGAAGTAGGAAAAAGAGAGGGTAGGAACTCTGATCTATTACGAGAAAAGACTCTGATAATAAAGAAGTAGCTACTTTCAACAAAACAAACCTTGGGATTTATTTCTCGACTAAAAGGAAGAGGGAAAAAAGGCTCGAACGAAGTGAAGAGGGAGGGATTTCTCTTCTGTTAAGGAGAGGGACAAAGTGACTCAAGCCCTATTTAAGTTAGGGCCTTGAGGGATGCCAATCTCGAGTTTCACGAAGAGGGATTTATATCGAGACCAATAAGGGAGAGGGATGAAAGAACTCGACCAATAAGGGAGAGGGACTCACTGTCTTTGTCTTTGTTTTTAAACCTAGGTTTTTATCCCTAGGGCAACTGACCTAGGCAAATACGACTAACTAATAGGACAGGTTTATTACTATGCTGGGAGGAACTTTCAACAATCCCAATCCAATGTTTCTTGTTTTGATTGGTTTCTTGTCAATCTAGGCGCCCGGGCAGCCATACAATCCATTAGGATATTTTATGTACCTTAACCTTCTCGGTCTTGGAAAGCTCATAAAAAAGCCCTATTTCATACCAAAAATCCCGGGTTTTAGCAAATAAAAAGAGACTCTTTCAAAAGCACGTTATATAAGATTTTTAGCTATCCACTCCTCGTTTTGTCTTCTTCTGACCAAGGTTCTAAGACCTCTTCTAAGTCACCCTTACAACATTAAATAAAGGCCCCTGCCGTCCCTCTTCGTTCGTGGAACTCGAGAAATAAATCCCTCTTCTAAGTCACTCGAGCAATAAATATCCCTAGGGCAACAAAAGACCAAGGAGAGAATCCCCTAGGGATAATAAATACCAAGGTTATAAAGTGAAAGGGTCACTTTCTTACTATGCTGGCATCAACTTTTTGTGGATAATTTCAGGATTTAATAGGACAAATAAACGGAGATTCGTAAGAAATAAACTACAAATAGAAAGATGGAGATGCGGTGGGACAAAGATACTAGAGTTCTTAGACATAGTTACTAGAGTAGGGTTTACAATCCTTGGAGAGTAGGGTTTACAAGTAGGGTTTAGAACCTTGGCTTGATAGGATCCTCTGCTTCGGAAAGGGGTGTGGTTACCTTCGCTCCTAAGGAACCTGCTTTGCTCCTTCCTTCTCCCGCTCATAAATACAATCCGGAAAAACATTTCATCCTGACAATCATAAACACAGTAATATGCTTCCTGGTTTCTTTTCTATGACTTAGAGGGTGTAGTTGATAGACTTAGGGGACAAAGGGACTCGAGCAAGAGGGATGCCAGTGACTGTAGTTGATGCAGGGACTGACTGTCTTTACTGGGACTTACTGTCTTTGTGATTGAATTCCTTTCTAGCCTTTCCGAACTAGCAACAGGAACTAGCCAAGCTCCTAGCAACTTTAGTTTCTTTTACAGATCAGGCTTAACTGGATTTGGTCAATTAGGTTGGTTCAATTGCAGTCTGTTACAATTGAACTGATCCTTTTTCTTCGTTAGGGTTTGTTGATTTTTGCAACTACTCTTTTGTATTTCCTTCCGCCCTTTCGGGCTTGTTGTGTATTTTTCCTGTTTTATGTCAATTTAATTTTTTTGTTGATAAAAAAACATTCACGATGTTGTTGGAAGCACGATAACAATAAATTGGAAACACGTTCGAAGGGTGTTAAAGTAACACATTTAAAATTTGTTAATAATATTGGAAACATATTCATGATATTTTGAAAACTTGTTCACGAGTCACTAAACCTTGCTCACTAGTTAGTGGAGCATCTAACTCGAGTTGATGGAAATTCGCCCTCGAGTCACTGTAAACTCACTCTTTTACAGGTGAAGCCCGCTCTCAATTCATTGGAAACCCGCTACTGAGTAGTTGGAACCTTGCTCCCTAAACTTGGAAATCTTCCCTGAGTTGTTGGAAACTTATTATCAGTTGAAAGTTTGATCACGAGCAATAGGAATTCTGTGCATGAACGTTTGGAACCTCGTGCACAGGCCATATGAATCTGTGCACATACTATATAAATCTTGTGAATGGACCATATGAACCTTGTGCACTGTTCAAATCTTGCGCACGAGCAGTTGAAACTTCGAGCACAAGTTTTTAGAACCTCATAAAATTCATTTGAAACAGTCATAGTTTATTGTAAACACATTCAAAATCTATTGAAAACATGTTCGCAAACACATAAAGTTGTGGATAATATTGAGGCCTTCATAACTTCTTTTGAGTTTTGATGGATATGAAACATGTCTAATTGACAGGATCGAGAGAGCCAACTTTCTCTCGCCACCTCCTTGGTTATTAAATCCCCCGTCTGGGGATCCATAGATATGATATCTCTTACATGGTCAGATTATGTTGTACTCCGCGAAACCCTAATGTGCTACCAACACAAGTTGGGACAAGCGGTAAGAAGCTTATTTAATACATGTGAGGTCATGAGTTCAAATCTAGGTACATTCTAGTAGTGTAAAAAAGTATTTTGTTCTTATGACTACAATGTTTTGGGTTCCATTAACTCTTGATGTATTTTCACTGTTTTCCTAATATTTTAAATTCTTTCGGAGTTATTTCATATGTGTTTTTTCCATTAACTCTTGATGTATTTTCACTGTTTTCCTAATATTTCAAAATATATTTTAATTTCTTTCGGAGTTATTTCATATGTGTTTTTTCATTGCTTGACTTTGTATTTTCATTACACCACCCCGAGATATGGTGTGCATAAGCGGCTTATCCCATCTTTCCCCCATCCTATTTACAGTCCACCACCCCGACACGAACATGTGAGTACTGATAAGAGTCTCGAAATCAACCTGGGATATGATGTGGAGAAGCAGCTTGGGCTGTCTGGACCCAATCTTATTTACAACATGAACACGTGGCTATTGACGAGAGTCACAAAATCGAATTGAGATATGACGTGGAGAAGAAGCTTGGTCGGTCCGTTTGGTCCCAATCCTCTTCACGTTCGACTATTCATAAACAAAATCGATTCTAGATATGGTGTGGAGAAGCGGCTTGTCACCTCTGACCCTAAATTTTAAATGAAGGTATCAAACTCAAAAATGGAAAAAATGGGGTACAGTGATATGTAAATATCCATAAGAAGGAAAGCAGTTGAACTTTGTATCGTTTAAACTCATCCACCAACTCCGGAACATGTGAAAGTCAGTTTTAAATAACCCTCTAGTATATTCTTGCTATGAAAGTTAAGGGTCTGATTGAAAAATGTTGCCACATTATATGCTAATGCAACTAAACGTCGTCGACGTCGTGTAGCTCTTCATATCCGTTGCAAACCCATTCCCAAACAGTCACTCTCTCATAAACCAAGAATCTCTCAATTCAGCCATTGATTCGTCAATCAATCTCTTTCTTCTTCGTCACCACACCGCCAATGCCTCCAAGAAAGCTTCTTGTTTCCTCCATTTTCTTCTTCTTCTTCTCCCTCTCCGCTGGAGGCGGCGACGATGGCACTCCCCTGAGCCTGAGCTTCTCCTCCTTCGACCCTCAGAACCTGACCCTCCTTGGCGACGCCTACCTCCGCGACGGCGTGATGGGCCTGACGAGCGACCTCCAGGTCCCTTGTTCGAGCACCGGCACCGCCGTCTACAACAGACCCATCCCCTTCTCCCCCTCCGACCCCTCCTTCTCCACCAAGTTCACCTTCTCCATCCCCAACCCCTCCCCCTCCTCCTCCGGCCACGGCCTCTCCTTCTTCCTCTCCCCCTCCTCCCTCACCCTCGGCTCCGCCGGAGCTTTTCTGGGCCTCGTCAATTCCTCCGATCTCACCCAGAACCGCTTCGTTGCCGTCGAATTCGACACCAGGCTCGACCCTCTCTTCCACGACCCCTCCGACAACCACGTCGGCCTCGACCTCGACTCCCTCGATTCCCTCAAGACCGCCGATCCGGCGGAGCAGGGGGTGTTCCTGAAGAGCGGCAACTCCGTCACGGCCTGGGTCGAGTACAAGAACGATCTGGGTCGATTCTTCGTGTTCCTCAGCTACTCCTGCTTCAAACCCCCAAAACCCCTCCTCGCCGTCGACGTCGACCTCTCCGCCTACCTCAAGGAGAACATGTTTGTGGGCTTCTCCGCCTCCACCGAGGGCAGCACCGAGCTCCACCTCGTCTCCTCCTGGACCTTCCACGCTTCTGGGTTTTCTCCGGCCAGGCCCAGGTTGCATCCCCACAACGTCTCCGACAGCTCCGTGACCCTCAATCCGCCGGGAATTGGAATTCCCATTTCCGGTCATGGGTCTGGGAAGCGTTACAGCAAGATCCGTCTTGGGTTTGGGATCGCCAGTCCTGCGGTTTTCTGTATTGCGCTCATGGTGTTCGCTTATATTGCTCTGAGAAGGTGGAACGGTGCGAGGACGGAGAAGAATGGGTTCAAGGCGGAGCTTCTGGCCGGGCCGAGGGAGTTCCGGTACAAGGAGCTTAAGTCAGCCACTAGAGGGTTTCACTCCAGCAGGATATTGGGTCATGGGGCGTTTGGGGCCGTCTACAAGGCCTTGTTCGATTCCTCTGGTGCGGTCGCTGCTGTCAAGAGATCGAAGCATTCCCACGAGGGTAAGACCGAGTTCCTCGCTGAATTGTCCACCATTGCTTGTTTGAGGCACAAGAACTTGGTTCAGCTCCAAGGCTGGTGCGTCGAGAAGGGCGAGTTGTTGCTTGTTTACGACTTCATGCCCAATGGGAGCCTCGACAAGGTCCTCTACCAGGAATCGTGTCAGGGTCCCGTGCTGAATTGGTCTCACAGGTACAATATAGCTGTTGGGATGGCCTCGGTTCTCGCTTACCTGCACGAGGAATGCGAGCAGCAGGTCATTCATCGGGACATCAAGACAAGTAACATAATGCTTGACAGGAACTTCAATGCCAGGCTCGGTGATTTTGGACTGGCCAGGCTCATGGATCATAACAAGAGCCCTGTCTCCACGCTCACTGGTGGAACCATGGGATACCTTGCTCCCGAGTATCTTCAGTACGGTAAGGCAACCGAGAAAACTGATGCTTTTAGCTATGGAGTAGTCGTGCTTGAAGTGTGCTGCGGGAGGAGGCCAATTGAGAGGGAAACAAACAGTCAGAGAATGGTGAATTTGGTTGATTGGGTTTGGAGATTGTATTCTCAAGGGAAGATCATGGAGGCCGCAGATCAAAGGCTGAATGGAGAATTCCAAGAGGATGAGATGAGGAAGCTGTTACTCGTGGGATTGAGCTGCGCAAACCCGGACAGCAACGAGAGGCCTTCGATGAGGAGGGTTCTGCAGATCCTTAATAAAGAGGCAGAGCTCACAGTCGTTCCCACGGTGAAACCAAGCTTGACGTTCTCTCAAGGCTTGCCTTTGAGTCTTGAAGACATTGTTTCAGAGAGTGAAGTGTAAGCCTGCTACATTGATTGAAATGAACTGGTTTTGTCTTAGTACTTGAAATCGAATCCTTCATTTTTGTTTTCATTGTATGGTTGAGTTCCTTCAAGTTTTGATAGTTCAGCAGGTAGATAAGTTCAAGAAGCATCATTGAACTGTATGGTCTCTCTGCTGTATGTACTGAATATAAGAAAAGAGACTTGGATTGAAATTGGGGTGTTTTCTATATCAGTTATACACTGCTCAGTTATGTGCATTTGGATATGATGATTTATGGAGTTGTGAGTTTCTGGTATGATAATACGTTGTCATGATCTGCACCAATTTTGCAAAAAGTGGCTTCAAAATTTCATTTATGCCAAATATGGCAGTGAACTTTGCAATTTTTTTCTAATGTCAAAAAATAAAGAAACTACCATTGAAATTATATTTGTTTTTGAAAATTCAAAATATTAAACAGTATTTTTCAACTCCAGATATTAGGTTTTTTTTCTTTACTGAACTCAACTACATTTGGAGTCTCATGAAGGAGATTAATGGCTTACCAGAAAATAAAAATTATTTCAAGGGCATGTTTGTTATCTTTGAAAATGTATACATTTCCCAAAAGATAATAAATTTATGGTCACATTTTTCAAAAAAAAGAAAGTTCATAACAATATTTTACAAAATTGGAAAAATTCATAACACTTTCTTGCAGTTTAACCTAATGTTGAGAATGATTATAGTATAAATTTTTTCTAAAAGAGTTAGGTTTGCGATGATATTAGAAACTTGTTATGTGTGGGCGTAGGAGATGGGCCGGGTACATATTGATTTGAATTGAGGTGACTTGGGTGGCAAGTTTAGGTATGAAGTAGAATTCTATTAGAAATGGGATTGTATGTATTATACTATTCTACGTATTATATATACAAATAGCAATAAGTATCAACTTTTGTTGTTGTTAGTGTTGTGAAATATACATTGTTTGCAACATCGATCAAGTAGGCAGGCAATGAAGAAGTCCGGTTACAGGTTCAGGCCAAGAGGCGAGGAGTTGCTGGTCCATCTGATCCACCACTTGGCGGAGGCACCACTGGACGGCGGCGAGATCATCAAGGTCCTCGATCTCTACGGTGACACCAGCGACCCGTGGACGGTTCTTGATGAGTGGACGGAGCGGGACGGGGCGTGGTACGTGATCACGAGGGTGAAGAAGGTGGGGTCCGGACAGTCTCGGATCAAGAGGACCGCCGGTTGCGGGACGTGGAAGGAGCAGAACAGCCACATTGTGCCTCCTCTACACTACAACGGCGTGGAGTACAAGCAGGGTTTGAATCGCTACTTTGTGTTCCAGCCCAAGAAAGGTTCTTGTTACCGCAGGCAGGAGCACGGTCACTGGATCATGAACGAGTACTCGCTGGACGGTCAGGATTGTGTCATCTGCGAGATCAGGAACAAGGACGGTGGTAGGAAGAGAAGTCATTGCGAGTACCAGAGTCTTGATGACTATCTTGCCACCAAGGAGAAGAATAAGATGATGAGAATGAGCAATGTAGTTGATGTGGAGGCACAGCCACAGCCACAGCCACAGCCACAACCTCAATCACAGTCGGTAGCAGAAATACAAGGTTGGCCGATCACGGGAGATGAAGAAATAAGAGCAACAAATCATCATCAAGAGGATGTTGATCAGTTTCTTGCCGCAGAGAAGTATATGATGGGAATGAGCAATGTAGTAGATATGGAGGCACTGGCGCAACAGCAACTGTAAGTAGGAGAAATAGAAAGTTAT
>JAYMTP010003285.1:0-17383 GCA_036897365.1 Geranium brycei | reverse complement strand
GACGGCGCCGTTTTGCGGCGGGACCAGGATCGAGGGGAGCTTCGTCTGCGACCCGGTCGAGGGGTCCCGGCCGGAGGATTTGGCGGCTCACCTCGAATCCTCCGTCCGGTTCATGGCGGCCAAGATCTTGGAGCGTCTGAATTTACCATAATACCCCGCAAGGTTACTCAATAATTTGAGATTTGTTTGTTAGTGTGATGTTGTCGAGTTAAATAATGTTTGATATTCCAATAATAATAATAAAAGGGTAATGCTCTGGTCTTTTGGAAGCCAGATTAATTTCTATATTTATTTAAAATTGTACATTCTGCTTAAGTTTTGTATTTAAATTAAAAATATCAAAACTATTGTTCGTTCGGTTTGGGCCCTTTTTCTTATTGTTGTTCACGGTTGAGCTCTGAGTCAGTTCGGTTTGATTTTGAACCAAATCGATCAGTTTGGTTTTAAGAATATAGAAATCGATGGATCGATTTTGACATGTAGGTTTTTAGTTCAGTTCGGTTTTCTATGAACTGAATTTCATGAAATTGTTGCATTTTATACCATTTTGACTTATTATTTAACTTACCGGTTTTTTGTTAGATTTTTTATGAAGCGATTTTCATGAAATTCTCACATTTTGATCCGAATTTTATGAAATTATATTTTATACCATTTTGACTTATTATTTGACTTACCGATTTTTTGTTAGATTTTTTTTAACTGGTTTTCATGAAATTCTCACTTAACAAAATCAAAGTTAATTCGGGGATTTGAGGACTTCTCGCATCGTCATGACAAATATCCTGGCAGGGACGGATAAAGAATCTAAACTGAAGGCAAAACAGAGATTATCAAATCGATATTGAACTCACCTTAATATATATCATTCCCATAATTGAATATCATATTTATATGGGTCGAATTTGGTAGGTAGATGAAATTCATTTAATATTTTAGGACTTGGTAACTAGCCAGATCTTGCAACATAATTTTTCAATCAAGAGCATTAATATTATAAGCTATGTCATGTTTTAAAATTTTAACTCAAATTAAGAGCATAAATATTTTTAGAATTCATCAATTGACGCGTTGTTACAATAATGAATTGGAGAAAATAATCGTATACTCAAAACTTACTCTATCAATAATTAAATATTTCATACCTCGAACAAAATTTATATTATAACACCATATAAATGAATATTTTCTTAATTTCGCTGCTTGTACAACACAATACACTCTTCTACTACTCTACGAGCATTAACATTAAATAAGTGTCCAACGCATATATAAGACCAAAACTACCAAATTTGACACGAATTAATTATGCTAAGTACCCAAAGTTTACGAAGTAAAACATCGGTTTCAATCAATTCTCACATGAAAATGGGACATTTCACTTCCACATGTAAGAGCCAAAGAAAATGGGCACAAATTGGCCCAAAACCCACTTGAACCATGGAGAGCTCTCTAAAATTTTCTTTCCTAGATAACCAAGCAAGCTATCCAAGATTTTTATATAAAATACTAAAAATTAATCTTAACCGTTCATCTAGAAAGAGGCCTACTATAAATAAGGGTAGTATCATTTGGTCAAATCACTCAAACATTGTAAACAAAGAGTTCTTCCACACGAACATTGTAAATAATTATTTATAGTTCCTCGGTGAACATTAACCAACAACAAAAAGAAGAGGTCATGCGCCTCAAGTAGCTAAGAGTTTGTAAAAAAACCTTCAACTTTCACAAGTTATAGATTGAGATGATAAGGGTCTTTATTAGCTAACCAATTCTATTAAAATTCTATATAAATAGAAAATTGAGGGGAATGAAATGGTACCAAGAGATCGGATGCGACAAGAGAGTGTCTTCAGGAACTTCGATGTCTAAATTGTGTAAGATCTTCAAATCGAATTGTGTAGCCAACTTCCTCTCCAAGCTTGACCCCCATCTCTTCAGCAACCCTTGCAGCAACTGACTACAAATCAGTACCACCAAAAACATGTTAGAAAATCATTGGATACTAACAAAAGTTCATCACTATCAACATCCAGGTAATAATTCATGTTAAAGCCCAATGCCTTAGGATATATGGGTCAGATTAGTCATGTGGCCCATATCCATCTTAACAATGTTAATCACGAATATTTGTTCTAGACCTTTGTCTCCATATTCCCAACTTGATTATGTGATCCAATAGAACTGTTACAGTTATAGTTATTTAAGATGGTGTCCGCAACCCGCCTTGTGATATTTATATGATGTCCGTTCCCGGCCCGAGTTACTCCGGGTTGAGACTATGAGCGGACGAGTTAGTCCAGGTTGGTCCGGATTGTCCGGACATTTATGCTCACCCCTACACCCAACCAAGAAGACTAGTTGTCCAAGTAATCTAACCCTTCACGTTTTAGTTTTTACCAGTAGGATCTGTTATTTCCATTCTGTTGACCATTTACCTTACTCTCTTGTGGTGGTACATACTTATTTTCTGAAGTTATGTTTTATGACTCTCACTTTATCGTGCTAGATTTAAACATCTTAAATAACTATAACTGTAACAGTTTTATTGGATCACATAATCAAGTTACCCCGATATATTCTTCTACTCGTATACGAGAATTAACATTAATTAAGTGTCCAACACATATATGGGACCAAAACTACCAAATTTTTAGAACTATTTTATAAGTGGTGTAAAAGATAACCAATTGAAACACTACTTTCTAAAACAATAAAAATAATTTATGTCTTATCTTAAAAACGACACAACAATGACATTGGATGTTACATTGCATGAGGTGATTGGTGTGACCATTAAAATAAAGGTTTAAAAAGACACATATGAATTATGTTAAAGTGTCCCAAAGTTTACCAAGTAAAGTACGTTTTCACGTGAAAAAGGGACATTTCACTCCCATACGAAACTTCATAGACTTCTCATTAAAGATCGGTGACAATTCTTTTTGTCACTTTATAATTTTTATTTGATTCTTGTATAATAATCTATCTGTCGAACATGCATATCTGAATCTTTTACTCGTCATTATTGTACTTCTATAACTCACGAATTAGCCAGATATGCCTTAACTAATGATAGTTAAGATCATGGTGTGGGGTCTGTCTCACCGAATGTTATCTCAGCTGTCCAGCGCAATGCCGGGTTAGTTGTCTGATAAAATTATACGAGTTTTCTTCAAAAAAATTATTATTCGGGTTTCATCCATTTATTTACAGACGTACAAAAATATAAAACATATTAATTAATACATTGTTTAAAAAAATGTTACACTAATTGAATTACCATGATTAATCATACACTAATTGAATTGATAAAATATTTTAAAAGTACTATCAGTAAACAACATGTACTGTTAAGAGGTAAAATTACACTGTATAATCCATTCAAATGCTTTTACAAGCGACTCGTCCATAATTAATTATTAGAAATGCACATAAATATTTATCTTTAAGTATTCAAGATTGCCTAATTTGTCTAATAAAGCCAAGTTAAACTCTCTTAAACGAAGGAAGTCGAGACCTCCTGACTCTTTTGTGTGCACACAACAAGTCCAATTTGTGTGGGGAGGTTCTGTCAATTATATAGAACTAAATAGTGATGACGCACATGACGGAGTGCACTTTTACTATCACATAGGGACGACACACTCCTACATTTGTGTCGTCCCCATTTATCAGTAACAACAACGATTCAATTTTGAAACGTTATAAGCTAACGGTATTTTTCTTGTAAACACATTAACGATGCAGAGTATAACGGACGCCATTACCAATGACGTATGTGATGATGTCTGCCATTACTAAGCTAGTAACAACGCATGTGGCATGTGCGTCGTCATTAAGGATAGTAACGACGCACATGTTACATACGTCGTTACTATCGTCCATGGCAACGACGCATCGTCACTATGCACGTTGTTACTGTAAAAAAGTCTGATATATTGTCAGTGTAGTCGGTATTGAACTTCTAGGTGGGGCTTCAGGGATCACACAATCTCTTGAACCAGACTGACGCTGGTCAGTCTCGGCTAGTTACGACCCTTTTGAAATCCGACATGCCTTATCATAGGCACATACTCTTAGTGATGCTGCAGTGATTATTAAATCAGACCGTTTCTTGGCGGTTCATTTTATTTCCACCTCAAACGTTTGTATTTCTTTATAACCACGTTGTTTATGACTATCAGAACTTATTATCTCAGCTTTGTAATGTCAAGGTTCGTTTGTATATCAATCACTTAATAAGGTAACTCACAGTTTAACTGGATTTTAAAAAAACTAATAATAATATAACACTTGATTTATTTCAAGTTCAAGGAAATGAATATATATTATGATAAAAATAAAAGATGTCCATTTATCCCAGCAGTCCCATCAAATTCCAATATTGTCCCTAAACTTTGAGATAATTACCATCGAGTCCGTCACTCTCAATTTATAGTGTACAGTACACTTTGCTCAAGAGACTGCCTATTTAATGGCCACTGAAATCGAAATGCTATCATCAGAATCATCAAGAAAAAGCGATAAAATGGAGGACCCATCTGCAGATTCCGGCAACTTGTCCCGGAAAATCGTCGCCATCGCCGCCGGAGAAGCTCACACTCTTGCTCTCTCAGGTAAAGCACAGAACTTCCGATTCAGCTGATATAAATCACTATTTTTCTGCAAAGAAACTAATTAAAGCAAGTTCATTTGATGAATGATTCTCTGTATCTGATAAATTTCTCGAGTATGGGATCAAACTCTCAATTCCGAGAATTTTGATATTTATTTTGACCTAAAATGGCTTCCATTGTCTTTCAATTGGTGTATGCATGTAAAATTAAGAAGAAATATGCTGTTTGGCTGCTCAGAAAATTTGGGGAAATGTTTTCTGTCAATCATGGTTAATGCCTCACCCCCAAATGAATATAATTGTTAGATTATGCTCTGAGGTGCTTTTCCCCATGAATTTAGGTTCCTTGAAATGAAGATTCTAGGTGTTCTAAAAATCCCCCCTTTTAATCCTATATTAATCCCTAATTAATCCGATTAGTCGTCTATTGATCCCTGATTAGTCCCTAGAGGCTCAATCTGTCTGACTAGCGCCTAGCGTTTTTTAAAACACTGATTGTTGAATGATCTTTTAGTTTTGAGGGTTTTATAGCGCTACTCGAACTTGGGACATTTTCAAGTCTGTGGGTGTTACATGCCTCCTTTCCGATTCTCAAATGATTCAACTCGTCGAAGAAACTGAGATCAGAAACAGGGCCAAACTCAAACTTTGAGTCCTCTCCCCTGTCCCTCAGATTGTCAGAAGCTTCATGTCAGCTCATGTGTTTTTCCTTTCTCCTTTGTCTTTTTCTCTCTATGCGTCTTTATTTCATTTTTAGTCTTTTATCTGTATCTCATTCTCTTTTCTCTCTTTATTGATGTATTTAGCTGGCTCTTGTTTCCTCCTTGGAAGCTTTTGTTGGTTTCATTTCATCAATAAAATATCTTTTCATTGCTGAGCAAAAAATAATAATTTGTTGGCGTGTTCAATCTCAGGAGATGGTTGTGTGTACTCATGGGGAAGAGGAATGTTTGGGAGGCTCGGGACGGGGGGTGAGGAGGATGAGCTTTTTCCGGTCCGGGCCAAATTTGATTCTCCTGGTACATTGGAAGGAGATAAGCTGAAGTTTGTAGGAGTTGCTGCTGGTGCTTATCATAGTCTCGCTCTTGCAGGTAATTTTTTTCGGGAAAACATTGATGTAGTTTGTGAGTTGTGATGGTTGTTTTACGATGTGCTGTTGTGATCGATATAGAATTGGTTTGTGATTTTGTTGTATTAATTGCAAGCTATTGTTTGATAACTAAGAAATTTCTACTCTTTTTCGATAGATATATTGATGATATTGAGAAACACTAGGAAAGATATATTCAAGTACACTCCATTTTAAAGTGTTGCGTTTTTTATCATGTTAATCTAAAATTTCCATACCACTTAGATAAAGCTTAATGAATTATCGTGTCCTTTATGATGTACTTCCACCACCCTAAAATCATGAACACTTTCTAAAATTGGAGGTTCCGAAATTAAGTGTCCAATTTCTTATTCTAGAAGTTGGTTCGGTATGAATTACCAATAAAAACTTTGGTTTTAGTTATTCATAGCCACTTCGTGGAATACATTATTCGATCTTTGTTTGATATTCTCACTTTTGAAAGGTTATTTTGTTTTTCAAAATACAGAACAAAGCTGCTGGAATTTAGTTCGGTAATATGAAATTTTATATGAGTATGAAACCATTTTATATCTAGAACAAAATTCTAAATTGCAACTACGTTTCATTTAAGCACCAAACAAAAAAAAATGTTTTGCTTTGGAGTTGATACAATTTTGCCATACGCTGATTTTCATAGCCCGTGTGATGCAGATGATGGATCGGTTTGGAGCTGGGGTTACAATTTATGTATCCTTTGAATACCTTTATTTTTCCGATCAAATCAATGCCACGATGCAATTTGCATATAGAATTTGCGCTTCCCATGTATCTTTTATTTGCATGCATTTTCTGTACATCCTTGACTGTTACATGGATGGTCAACTTGGTTTTGACGGAGAGAATTCTGCAACGCCTCGGCTGCTGGAGCGTTTTCTCGAGTTGGGCTCTCCCGATTCTTCAAAAGAAGAATCAGAAACCAAGAGCAAAACACCACTCAAGGTATAATGAAATTAGGGTAAGTTGCAAAAAAGTAACTGTGAACTATTCAACTTTTGCAAAAAGTGGCTGTGAATTTACCAATATTTTCCAAAACGTATAATTTTGTCCAAAAATGACGAAAATACCCCTAGAATTAGAGCTATGAATATCAAAGTCAAACGTGTAATTTTCAAATATTGGTAAGTTCACGGCCATTTTGTTGCAAAAAATGAATAGTTCACAGCTATTTTTTTGCAATTTCCCCATGAAATTATATTGTTATTATGCATAGAGAACCAGGTTCTTAGAATCGTATTCATGATTGTTGTGATCTATATAGGTTTCCTCTGTCAAGGCTGGCGGAATGATGTCTCTGGCCATCGATGATCTCGGGACTCTCTGGCTGTGGGGAAACTGCCCGCAGCAAAGCAGCAGCAACGAGGCTGCGTTCTCGCTCGTGAGCAGCTTCACTCCAACGCCGGTTTGGGACTTCTACGGCCACACCGTCGTTAAGGTGGCGTGTGGAAACGAGCACGTCATAGTTCTAGTCACCGTCGGAGAAACATACAGAGACGAAGATCTCTTATGCTACTCTTGGGGGGACAACAGTCGCGGCCAGCTAGGGTTGGGAGATACCGAGAGCAGGTCAAAGCCCCAGAAGCTCGAAACGTTCACCCAAGACTCATCTTGGGCGGTGTATGAAGTATCGTGTGGTGCCTTCCACACGGCGTTGCTCACACACAGGAAGAAACCGAGCGATGTACTGGAAAGCTTGTGCTGGACGTTCGGTCAGGGGGAGAACGGGCAGCTAGGGCACGGAACCACCCAGAGCTTGCTCTCCCCCGAGCCGGTGAAAAAACTCCCCCCGAGCGTGTACCTGGTATCTGTCGACTGCGGCCTGTTTCACACGAGTGTCGTTTCGTCAGCCGGAGACGTGTGGTCGTGGGGGATGGAGAAGGGTCTCGGGCTATGCCCCGACGCTAGTTTCACAGGAACCGATGCAGGTGACGCAGTGTATCCCCTGCACGTCTCGCGAGAGGCTCGATTCGTCGATCCAGTTGGAATCGCCTGTGGAGCGGCCCATACCGTCCTAGTCGCGCACGACGGGTATAAAATCTGGTCTTGGGGGAGAGGAAGGAGCGGGGTTCTCGGGAACGGAAGGACAAACGACTTCTACGCTCCCACAGTCGTGCTATGGCCTCCCTTATCAGATGACTTCAAGCAAGAGGAACTAAACGATGAAAAAAAAACAAAACCGAAAGATCCTGCCCTAGTCTTGGAAACAGGCGAGGAGATGAGGCTCATGCAGGTGAAGCTCCAGACGATGGAGCGATATGCCAGCATACTCCACGGATCGATATTCGGGAAACCCTTCGAGGAGGATCGAGACATCCCCGTGTTGCTGCGCGACACGGGAAGCTTTGACCTCGGGCGGGAATGGGAGAAGATGTTGGAGTCAGCGGATAGGGGGAAACTCGCCAGGCTGGAGATGTTTTACCGAAACATGCTTGCAGGCGTTAAGGACAAGCTGCTGAAGAAGCGGATCCAGGAGCTGATCAGAGAGTCTCTCCCGTCTTCTTCAACATAAAAAAGAACATGAAACCATAAGTCATTCAGGTAGGTTCCTGAGTTCATTCCCATTTTCTTCACACAAATCCATGAGAACTAGTTTGTGTGTACATATAGTGTTTGTGAGCTGCTTGTGAAGAATTGTTGATTCTATTGCACTGTGCCATGCTGTTGTTTCAGTATAGATTGAATAAAAATTTACACAAATTCATGGGGAACTGGTTTATGTATGCACATAGTGTGTGTTAGCTTCTTGTGAAGATTTGCTGATTCTATTGTAATGTGTCATGCTGTTGTTTCAGTACAGATTGAATAAAAATTTACAGAAATCTATGGGAAACTGATTTGTGTATACATATAGTGTGTGTGAGCTTCTTGTGAAGATCTGCTGATTCTATTGTACTGTGTCACGCTGTTGTTTCAGTATTAGATTTAATCAAAATTTACACAGATTCATGAGAAACTGATCTCTGTATACATATAGTGTGTTTGAGCTGTATAAATTCATTTATGAAGGCCACACTTCTCATTTATAATCATGAAATTGTTCAGAATTGGCATCTCTACAATGTTTCCATGTTTGTTGACATTCATATATTTTTAAATCTAATTATTTTGTTAATAGCAATATCATGACATGAAAAAACATATTTAATATTACACTCGGAAAAAAAATTAAAGGTATGAATGTCGGGTAAATTGTAAAAAGTTTTTAATTTTGTGAAAAGTGACAATTTTTATTTTTGCAAAATGTGACTATGAACTTACTAATTTTTTTGCAAATTGTGTTCATTTGTCCAAAAATAGCAAAAATGTCATTGAAATTGATTTTTTTAAAATTAAAATTTAAAATTTAATTTTTCAACTTGAGCTCTGAGCTCGATCATAAACTTCCCAAAGTAAACAACAAAAACCACATGAACTGAATCTCAATCATCATAATTATGAATAAAAAGAACCTGCTTTTATATAATACAAGCAATAAAATGACAAAGATATGTTCTAAACTCCAACAAAGCTTATACTACACTATGTGCCTGCTGTGTTACAGTATATATAGTTCAATTCACAACCTGCTACAAATAAAAAACCAATCACACAAAGAATTGAACCTGAAAACTCACAAATCTGCAGCAATATGCTCCCAAATGCAGCATTGAATCACCACAGAAAAAAGAAATCACATCGAAGGTACTTATGAACATCGATCCCGTCTTCCTGCGGATTCGAGACTTCAAAGTATAGTTTTCAGTTTTCACAGTTTCTTGGGCAAATTGTACGATTTCTTGAGGAATTTCGTTGCTGCTTCGTCGTTCCGGTAGCACAAGACGCGTAGGAGAGTGTTAGGTTCGGTCGAGTCCCATTCCCCGGTGGTCTGAGGCAACGGGAGCCTCGATCTTGCAGATAACCCGCATGCCTCGAGAGTCACGCGCTTGTAGCGCTCAATCAAGCTATCGGTTTCGGTTCTGAAAAGGGGGACGATACCTCTCGCAGTGGTTGATAGCTTGTCGATCAAGTCAGCCGGCAACCCGTCCCCGTTGGCCCAGAACAGGTCCTTCAGGGACTTGAAGTCGTCTTCTATGATCTGAGCGTCTTGCCTTGAGAAAGCCCGGGAAGGGCCTCCTGCGAGCAGGACGAGCAAGAACCCGTCGAGGGAGGCTCTCATTATATCGGTCACGATCCGCGTACCGATCCTCTCGTGCACGGTGTCTGAGATCATCGTTAACGTCTGTTCCAGCTCGTGGAGCAGAGGCTCGATTCGTGAAGACGCCGGCTCCCCGACGTACAAACCGTCCCATAAGGCATGACTCAGATCGTGGAAGACGATTTTGTACGCCATTGCCTCGGACAGTTGCTGGACGCCTTCCACGCAGGCGGGAGGCGTGAGGTCGAATTTCTTCAATAACCCGTTCGAGAAATCTCCCGCCTCAGCGGACTCAGAGTTCCTCAAAAGGGTTACAATCCTTTTCTCCAAAACATCCAACTCCGACTTGATTCGATGCAGGGTGTTGATGCGAACGCATAGCTGTGGTATCCCGAAAGAGCTGTCCCCGTTCGTCGTCGTTGCAACCTGAGGATTCCTCTTTTGAGCGGTTGGCGACTTCTCTTTCTTCTTCCATTGGAATTTCGATCCCGTTGTGCATCTCGTCAATGCTGGCATTGTAGGTATATACACATTCCTTGTTCCTATATATCATCAGATCGAAATGTTGAAGTTCAGTAAAAATAAAAAAATCCCGAAGGTATATAAAGATCATTTATCAGGGATTATGTACGTTCCCTTTTCGTATATATGAGATTGAAATATGGAATTCAGTCACAGCAACAAAATCACATATTCCTCATTCCTATATATTACCAGATCGAAATATAGAAGTTTAGTAAAAGCAACAAAATCCCGAAGCTATATAAAGATCATTTATCAGGGACATACGGGTTCCTTATTCCTATGTATCAGATTGAAATATATAAATTATTCACAACAACAAAATTCCAAAGTTGCGTTAAGATCAATCATCAGGGATATATGTATTTCTTGTAACTATATAAGTATATATCATCAGATCGAAATATAGAAGTTCAGTAAAATCAACAAAATCCCGAAGCTATATAGAGATTGTTTATCAGAGCTAGTTCTTATGTATCAGATTGAAATATATAAATTATTCACAACAAAACTTCAGAGCTACGGTAAGATCATTTATCAGGGATATATGTATTCCTTGTACCTGTATATCATCAGATCGAACTATAGAAGTTCAGTAAAAACAAAAAATCCCGAAGCTAAATAAAGATCACTTGTTCCTATATATCAGATTAAAATATGTAATTTAGTCGAAACAACAAAATCCCAAAACTACACAAAGATCATTTATCAGAGATTATATATGTATTCCTTGTTCCTATATATTGGATTGAAATGTAGAAGTTATTCAGTAAAGCAACAAAATCTTGAAGATATGTAAAGATCTTTTCTCGAGTAAATGCTTACCACAGCCGGATTTTGCCTTGGATATGTAGTACTGAAGGCATCTGTCGAGGCCAGCTATTAAGTCGGGCAGCAATGCCGGATGCATTGGAATAGGCAGCTGAAAATACGCATCCAGAGTTTCATCGATAATCCGCAATACTTCAACTGCAGATGGAGCGTATCCTTCCTGGTTTGCTTCCGGACTCCAGACCTGTAATGGTAGCAGCAAATCATCAAGACCATTGATTGAAGAGAAAATTGCAAAAAGGTACCCTATTATATGACACTTTTGCGAAAAGATGCTGTGTTGTTTGCATTTTGTGCAAAATGTGTGCATATTTATAAAAATGACAAAATTGCCCCTGAAAATGAGAATTAAGACTTTTATAACATAATTTAGAAAATAATTTTAACTGAAAAATATTATAATTACAAAATTTGATCATACAAATTTTAGTTAAAAGATAAAAACAGAAATACTTTTAAAATATTTATTTTACAAAAAAATAACTTTTACTTTCAGGGGTAATTTGTCATTTTTATAAAAATGCACACATTTTGCAAAAAATGCAAACAAAACATCACCTTTTCGCAAGTGTCATATAATAGGGCACCTTTTTTTGCAATTTTCCCGTGATTGAAAATTTCAGGAAGAACGAATAAAGAACATTGCAAATAAGATCGGTGCAAGTGGGAACCTCTTGTTGCAAGTTCCGGTCAATCCATTCTCTTAGTCTATCTAATCTCGTCTTGATCCAGTTTTTCACAAGATTGGCAATCGCAGCCTCGGCCTCAAAAGGAGGCATCTCGCGGATTATCGCCTTGCCACCGTCATCGCTGTCCACTGAATCTTCTACAGCAATCTGCACGAGATCTTTCTCGAGCTTATCAGCCGCCCTCAACACTTGCACGGCGTCTGGTGTTAACTCTGTTATGCCCGATACGAATTGTTTCAGCTCGTTCTGATAGCAAACGTGAAGGGTAGCCACCGCGACGCCTGCTGAAAAGGGATGCCACTGCTTCAGTATCGGACTGAACACTCGCTTCTCGTTGACCGCCAGCTCCCCGACGTCCTTTGCAAGGACGGCGAGGATAGGAAGAGGATTTCGCTGGTTTCTAGACGCTCTCCTACTCGAGTCTGCCTTCTCCATTCTCTATCATACACAAACACATTGGAAATTGCAGACTTCATTAAAGTGAAATGGAATAAGCAGATAAATAGAAATGTAAATATACCATGACTCAGTCGATTTCACCCGTAAACACTAACTATCAAGCATTTCCATAGTTATAGATTTAGCAGGAAACAAAATAGAGAGATATATATGCATGTTCTCAATTTTCGTGTTCTCTTCACCAAACATTTCCATTTTTACAAGTTTAATGCACAACAAGAAGGCAACAAAAACAGCCTACACTTTGTTCCAAGCAATGTTCTAAAAATATCGGATTAGTTTGATAATCCGATAAATTCCCTATTAGTCCTCACATGCCCTATTCGCCCAACTAGCGCCTAGCGTTTTCTAGAACGCTGGTTCCAAGCCATGCTTCGCATATGCAGCTTATATATGATGCAGCATATACACTCATTATGGTGACCAAAACTCACGAGCTACAAAATGACCTTATTTGATGCCTTGTTACAAAATGAAAGGCGATGTAAAATATAAATAAGTTACCTGAGCAAAAGCAGTGCGTAGCGATGACCTGATGTAAGTGTCAATCCTGTTCCGAGCCACATCAACTTCAGTTTTCCTCTTCCTGCGGTACTCGTTAGATATGTCTTCGACCAAGATCTTGGCGGCCGAAACCCCCATCGAAACGATTCCCTGCATGGTACCAATGTTTCCGCTATCAAAAGTGTCGTGATATGCGAGAAGCCTTTTCTCCGCCCAACCCAATATTGCAGTCAACGTAGAGCTCAAAATCTTGGAATACTCGGGATCCTTTGTCGTCTTGGCATCTTTCGCAACTTCCGCGAGCTGGTCATCGGCGAGATACAGCAGGTCGGTATCTACCTGTCCGGTCGCAACATAACGGTAAAACAACACCCAAGCAAAGCAAAGGTTATGAAGCATTTGGTTCATCCCCAGAATTCCCCAAGTCTTCTTTATGTGTTCCATGAGTTCATCGACTTCGTCAACAAGACATGTTTCATCACTACCGTCAAAGCAAGCTTCTAGAAGCATTTCGTAGAGTCGGAGGTTCAGTGGTGATCCATCGGCCCAGTGACAAGACTCGGAGAAAGACCTGTCGGATCTCGAAGCAAGAGCCATGACAGCGCTTCGAAGGACTTGCATTGACTCGTTGTTCCTCCCGCTTTCTATAGGCCTATCCAGAGCCCCGTTAATAATCTGGCGCAGTCGTTGTGCCCCGCTATTTGACTTATCCAGCGGTACACGGGGATGTAAGAGGAGACCCGCTTCAAGAACTTTCAGGGTCCTCTTTTGCCATGTTTCGTATTCTTGTTGATCAGAAAAATCCGAAAGCTTGAGCTGCTGCAATAGTTCGAGAGGGACAACCACCGCCTCTATTCGCCTTCCTACCTGTAGCAACCATAAAATATTAAGGACCATATAATAATTAAATTCCATAAAACATTAAATTCCCAAGCGTCAATTTTCCCATTTCTGTAAATATTAAGGACACTTAGGATGACAGCTAAAATTATGATTATTATAACATTGTTCAATCAAAATACAAGAAAGACAAACCAGAAGCAAACAGTTGAACAGATATACAAAAACCCATCTAACCCTCCATTACAGTCTAATTGCTAAACTTCAAAAAAATACAATGAAAACTAATACCATTAAGCCTAAAGTTGAGACTATGAGAGGCACAGGCTGATATATAATCACTAATATAGCAATGCAGAAAACTGCACAAAGTCACCATTGGAAAAAAAATACTTAATTCGATTCAGCATAAGTTCAGAGCTCGGGAAAAGATAAGAATTTACACACAATGATCAACATTTTATCCGCGGGTTGAGAATTATACAAGCAATGTGATAATTTGATATCTTTTTTTCATTTGTGGATAAGCGAGCGATAAAAGTTGCATGCTCTGTTAACAATCCTCAAATTCTCTTAACAATAGAATGTAGTAACATAAACCACAATCGACATTGTCAGATCCAATACTGAAATCATAATTCAAACACATTTTGCCAAAATCTACATACCTAGCATTGGCAACACCCTACACCAGATCAACCCCCATCAATATAACCAAATTCATAACATTTATGAACATAAAAATTTGAAAACTTTGGAGTACCCATAACCAGATCATGCAAATTCACAAAACTATTGGCAATTACAAACACAAAACAAGGCACTTACATGCATACACACACACATATACATACAAGCACACACACATGATGGTGATTATGAAAACTTCGAAGTACCCATAACCAGATCAACAAAATTCACATAACCATTGGCAATTACAAACACCAAACAAGACACTTAGGTGCACTTGCACACACATATATACATATACAGACACACACACACACATCACACATGATGATCATCAGAGCATTTTATTACCTGACCAGCAGAGATTCTGAGGAGAGCCCTTCTGACCCGAGAATCCACAGGCTCCGAAACCTCCAATTGCTGCCTCATCAGCTCACCGACGGTCAACGCCCTCTTCGCCTTGCCCTGACCCGAACCCGGACTCGAACCCGACCCGGGGCTCTTCCTGGACCCGGACCCGGGAGATCTGAGGCCCAGAGCCCTCTTCATCTTGCTAGCCGCAGCGGAGGTGATCGATCTCTGCAGAACCACCGGCGAGGTCGCCGCCTGACCCGGCGAGTCCAGCGACGAGCCCGGCGAGGAGGAGAGGGGCTTTCCGGCGGAGGTCCGGCAGGCGGCGGCGAAGACCTCGTGGGCGGTGAGCCGGAGCTCGGAATCGCCGAGATCGGCGGCGAGATCGCCGAACGGGGAGGAGAGATCGGCGGCGACAATGGCGGAGGAGTTGTGCTTCGGTTTGGGGATCGAAATGGAGGGAGATCTGGAGGCTTCCCTTTTGGAACTGCCCAGAGAAAGGTCTCTGAACAGGTGAGCCATTGTCGAATTGAAGCTCGAAGAAGGAGAGAGAGAGAGAGAGAGAGAGTGTTTAACAGACCCTTCACTGTGTAGACGACAGAGACAGAGAGAGGGAAAAGGGCATTTTATATCCGTAAACCAACATCACAAAGCCAATTTGGTTATTTATCCATATGGTACTAAATTTAAGAAGATAATTTCAAAATTATACTTTTACTTGTTATGGATTTATTGACACTAATATTAAATATTAATTAATTAATTAATAACTAGTAGATGATGATTAAGTTTTGATATTGTTAGGATTTGTTATCCATAGTCGTTATGAAAAAGTTTGCGTGGTTAGTAAGTTTCAAATTCAATTTGATCATTTAATTTTTTGTTTATTTTGATATTATTTTATTTCAATTGTGTTCCAAAATATTACTTAGCTACTCAGAAAAAATATAGATATAAAACACTTTGAACATAAATTATTAGGGTAATTCTAGTCGGGCTATAAAATTTTTTTGAAATTTGTGGGGTCACCTAAAAATAGTTTTCTATGTGTTAATTTTTTAATTTTAAAATTTTGAAAATGAACGAAATACCTATTTATTTGTTATTATTTTAAAAATTAATTTAGTTCGTTCAGAGTGAATTTGTCTGCAACATGTCAGTTCAATTACGATCTGAAAATTTTTATGAAAACACATATCTCCGAGTCTTGCAAATAATAAATATATTAGTTGAGAAATTTATATGGTGAATTTTTTATTCAAAATGATTCATATGGATAGTTTCCCATTTTTCAAATTTCTTGTTACTTTTTGATATGATTCATTTAAAAAAGAAAGAAGAAGAGAAACAAAAGGTGTAATATGAATGGATTAAAGCTGGAATTGTAAGGCAGATTGTGGGACCAAAATGTGAATAAGTGAGAGACAAGTAAAGAATTAAAAATAGCAATAACTGTAATAGTGACAGTAGCAGACAATCTTGGTATATATTATTGTAAAATTATAAATAATTCTCTCTATTAGGTAATTAGTAGATATAATTCTTTATTGTTGTGTGTAACATGCCACCAGAAAAATAATTACAAGCATAAGGGGTGGTCCTAGCCAGCATTTGAAAATGAATTGATTTATACAACCTCTATATATATTGAAATATAATTTTTATAATATAATAATATTACAATTCGACTCGTATCATTCACGAATTCATGTAATAAGATGTTTGGTGTTTGAATTTAGCAGGCCGGGATTTAAAATAATAGTAGATTAAGGGTTGTAATAAAGAATTTAACCCAACCCACCCAACAATTTAAAAAATTTAAACATTATTTTAAAATGTTTTTTATCACTTACGAACATGATATGTTACATGTGATTTACCGATAATACATTATTTCACACGTACATGTACGACGAAATGTACATAAATTACTAAAGAGAGAAGATATAATTCGAGAAAAGAATTTTTATATATATATGTGTGACAAAACTCAAAGTATAATTAACCTCTCATAATTTAAAAATTAATATAATTTGAAGTTAAATTAATAATGAAAGTTTAAAATATTTACTAAATAATAATAATATTATTATTTTCTAATTACTAAAAATAATAATATTATTTTCTAATTAATAAACTTAGATTGAGAGAAAGAGAGTCTTGTGGCCTGCTTGCTTAGACCCATACAAACTACTTTGAATAATATTGATTATCACCTTAACCTTAGTGATCATGTGAAAAACAAGTCTCTGTTTGGTTCTGCATTTAATATCCAATAATGTTGTTTTGGTTTCACCTTCTTCTAGGAAACATCCACATTGGGAAGATGGCTGAAAACACTTTTCAATAGCAGCTTCCATTTCCACACTCACATGGCCTCTTGTTTTGGAGGTCAATGTTTATTTTATTTAATTGATTAGAAGAATATTTATTTAATTTAAAGATTTTAACTTGTTTTGTAGGAGAACAAATCAATCATTGTGACAGATGTTTTTATAGGGCAATTTGGTGGAACAAAATGGACAGCTAGCCTGAATTTTAGATTTTTCTTAATGTGCATTATTGGCGGATTATTGGGCGCAAATCGCGGTGGATTCATGGCGAATATTCTTCGG
>JAYMTP010003284.1:0-17383 GCA_036897365.1 Geranium brycei | reverse complement strand
ATTTAGGAAAATATAACAACATAAGATAGAATTTGTACATCCTTTAACAAATGCAGAACAGAAAAAATAAATAGAATTTATCAAACCCTAGTTTTCAAATCGAACTAGATATCGAAATATAAACTACAAAAATCCAAAAACCCTCAATTTCTATAGTAAATCCCCATCATTTGAAAAAAAAACCCTAAACCCTAGAGCTGAAATCAGAACTTACTTCATCCATCTCGCGAATCGCTGATCTGGGTTCCTCAGGAAGCTCAATCGACTCGCCTCCAATGGACTCCAGGTCGTAATATGTCCAGGTCGATCCTCTCTACGCCTTCAATCCTCTCTCTGTCGCCTTCAGCTCTCAACTCAAACCTTTCGTTTTCTAGTTTTGGCAAAACTGACGAACTACACTTACCTTCAGATAAATGAAAGAGAGCTCGTAATATGTGTGAGGGCATAATGGTCTTTCTCCAGTCACGTGCATCTCACATGTCGAAAACTGACGGAAAAATGGACGGAAATTGAATTGGGTAGTTACGGTGAGAATTTTACAAATTTAGAGTACCCACAGTGCTAAAAAAACATTTAGGTGTAGACAGGTGAAAAAACGTAATATTTAGGGGTAGTCAGGTAACATTATCCCTAAATAAAATTCTAAAATCGAAAAAAATGAAATAGGGAATCTTTTTGTGTAAGTATTGAATTTGTGAAAATGAAATCTTGAAATCATATATTAGGAAATATATGATTTAATGATATTAAAGTACGAAAATATCTTTATATTTAAGTCAAAAGACAAAAGTAAATAGCAAGTCATCAGTTTTACATTCATTTGCTATTAATGAGTCAGCACAAATTCAAATCATCAATATTCTCATCTAATGGTCATAATTAATTCTTATATTGCAAGTCTATAACTTATAGCTTATAATACTATTTATTATGGTTAAAAATTGATTTATTTTCTTCAAAAAAATAGCTGTGTAGAGTATTAATATTGTGTAGTGGCTCAAAGGGTAACGGTTACTTTTGGTATGAGCTCCTTTCAATGAGAAGTTTTCATTTTCAAACTTTGGCGTGTGTCCTTTTCTAATACAAAAAGGTTGTTGGTTCTTGCAATATGATTCACATTGGTTGGCAACAGTATTTGCTTTCAGCCTCCATTCATTTTTAAAAGAAATTTATTTACAAGAAAAAATAAAAATAATAATGAAACACATTAATTTTTAAGCTAATGGTTTATTTTAGCCATAACTTCATTCCATGGATTTATTTTAAAATAAATTATTTTGATTTAATTTCCGTTAATACATTTTCCAACTTTCATGATGAAAATAGAAATGAAAACAGCCACAAATAATTAAATTAACTGATTATCTGATATACCAACCAAGCTTTAGCGTAGTGCTCACTCTTTGGTCTCAGGCCAAGGTTCGAGGCCCGGCCCATCAACAGTATCTATAGGATGGGAAAGAATAAATGATGGATAAGGTTACGATTTAACATTAAACTATTAGGTGGGCCTTTCTTCATAGGCTCTCTTAAATAGGCCAACAATTACTTGCTTGTAGCTGATTAATAAATCAGTCACATATGTGGTGGCTGATTAATATCGTACATAATACAAATGAGGTATGTGAAGTTTTCGCTAACTGTTCTTATTATCGGTTTCATTTAATATAAAAAGAATTTCACAATTCAATAAGCTTATGAGAAATTTTCTTAATATTTAATTTAATATAATTAAAATAAGATTTTGAAGTCTTAAAGGATATTTATATTATTTTTTTAAAAGTTTTAGTCCGACGTCTAATAATATTGAGAACTTTCTTTAAAAGAAAGACTAATTTTTTTTATTTATTTTAACTTAATTTGAGATTCATCATTTACTCTCGCCTTATTTTTTGGGTTGAATATTTTTCAAAGCTAAATAGAACTTAATAAGAGGATTTTTTTTGGTAGATTAAAGTTTTGAAAACATATATAGTTTGGATGATTTCATAAGAGGATTTTTGAAAACATATATAGTTTGGAGGATTTTTTGGGTTGAATAAAAGGATTTTTGGATGATTTCATAAAAAATCAATTGGATGACGTTAAGAAAACAATTGAATGACGACGAATAATAAGAAGAATTTGACATTATAATGTATGTTAGATTATATATAGTTTATTGTTATAGATTTATCTATTTATGGCCGTGTTGTGAAATGTTTTCGTTTTTGGTGCAGTGAACAATGGCTAAGGTGCAGTTGTAGGTGATTTGATCTTTAGTTTGCTGTTGAGTGATTGTTGATCTTTAGAGGGATTAATGCTTTGTCTGTTTTCTTACCCATTTTTGTGTTTGTTCCCGAAGCTGGTTCTAATGTTAAGAATTTGGATGAGCAGATCTTGCAGTTTGAGGAGGTATTTGATATGTTTATAATTTGATGTTTGTTCATGCTCTGGCTTTTATCCATTTTTTGTGGTGTTGTTGCAGGTTAAGAAGGTCTTCAAGAAATTCACCTGCCCTACTTGCAATAAATCTTATACCGCGGTACATAAACCTGCACATCACAATGATTCTAGGCACAACACACTGCCTTTCAAATGTACCGTTCAGTGGTGCCGGGTTGAGTTCCCAACGGAGAATGACTTAGAGACCCACAAGAAGAGGAGGTATTGATCTTTTATTGACTATTGAGTTTTGAGCGATGTTCTGTTTTTGACCATTTGATCTATACTCTGTTTTGACCCATTTTCTCTCTTATTCTTCTTCGCACGTGAACAAGTTTAAGTGAGCCAGCTACCCCAAAAAGTACATTGACAGCGGCACACAATATCGTCGACCACAAAAAAGCATCGTCTTCCATGTCAGTGTGGGAATCGGTTGATTTGCAAACACACCGAAATGGCAAGCATTCAAAGAAACCCCAAAAGAGGGGAAAAACAACCGTAACCGCAGTTAGGTTGATCTTTCATCATCATCGCTTCGTAATTTAAACTCTCTCCGTTTAAATTATATAAACTTAAAACAAATGTATCACGAATCCACTGAGATAACATTTGTATTTAGATAAATAAAAAAAATTTAATCACAGATAGGTACAATTAAGTTGACACATTTTGCAAGCAGGTGCAGTTAAGTTAGAAAACTGATTTTAAGATCAGTAAAATTTCATTTTGTATCAAGACAGACAAAAATATTAGATTTCAAGTTAGTTTTTAGTGTGAATTGATAAAAATGCTCTTGTATTAAAAAATTTAAAATATTTTACAAATTTTTTTCAAAATTTATTTTTTATAAAATAAATAATAAAAAACTGATTTTAATATTTTTTCAACAAAAAAAGTTAGAAAAGTAACATTAAAAATGAAAAATGGTTTTTAAATATCGTTTTTTTATTTTATTTTTAAAAAAATTAATATTTTTTTACACTAAATCAGTTTTATTATTATTTATTTTATAAAAAATATATTTTGAAAAACAGTTTGTAAAATATTTTTAAATTTCTTAAATATAAGGGCATCTTTGTCATTTCACATCAAAACTAACTGAAATCTAACCCATTGTTCAACTTGATACAAAATGAAACTTTACTGACCTTAAAATCAGTTTTGTAACTTAATTGTACCTACTTGCAAAAGTTTTCAACCTAACTATACCTATCTAAAATTAACCCATAAAAAAATTGGATAGCTCACTTCACTTCGTGCTCTCTTTTTAGTTGCTTTTTTAGAATTTCATGTCTCAACATTTAAATATTCAAGTGAAAAATTCATATCACCGTAGCTAATATTTTATATCAGTTGTCTTTTCGTAAGTGCACTATCAACCAAAGAATAATTTATATTTGAGATAACTTATGTCTCATCCTTGATACTAAGGCTAACAACACCACCAATTGGCGCAAAACAATTGGTCTTTCACTTTAAGGTCAAATACAATTTAACCAGCTTCAATCTCCATTCATGATCTTGAACCTGCAAAATTTACAAAATTACAAATCAAAACAATTATACATAACCAACATGATCAAAATTATCTAGTTGCTCTTAGCGCAAATGGTCTAAGGGAGCTCAACCCTAGCCTCGGCCAGGGTTCAACCCAACTACGTCTCGTTTGGCAATTTCATTTCACGACATACTAGCTAGCGGATATGCATATCTCATCTAATATTGAAAACAAGGGCCTTGATCGATGACAACACTATGTGATGGAATGTGACGGCCCCACTAAATCGAAATAGAACTCAAGGGTGTAGGAACTATAAGTTGTAGTGTCTGGAGTTTGCACAATTCAATACCCAAAAACCAATTCGAAAAAAGCAATTTGAGAGAGAATGATTATAAGAAAAATCATTTTCTTGGTTCCATCTTCCAACAAGATCACACAAGAATTATATAGTGATGGAGATATAAATGGTGATAAAAGAGTACTTTAAAGAGCAAATAATGGGGGAGGTTACCAACCAATTAAGGTCATGTAACCTCTAAAAGGGAAAACAAAAAAAATAACTCTTTGTGAGTCATTATCCCAGCAAAGGGAACCCAAAATCATTCACATTGATTGATGACAACACTATGTCATGGAATGTGACGGCCCCACTAAATTGAAATAAAAATTAATGGAACCCAAAAATAATTAACATCGAGACAAAAGAGTGACACTGGTTACTCGTGCCGTGAAAAATGAACTAAAATATGTTGGTTTGGTTAAAATTAAACCGAATAATGATTGCTTTTGTTTCGATTTATAAAAATTGCGCCTCTCTGAATAATTGGGACATGTGGCATTTATAGATCAATTATTTTTATTAATTGGGTTTAAAAATATTGATCCAACAAAAAATAACCCAAAAAATTAATCAAAAGAAGTTTAAAAAAAAAATTAAAATAGTTCAATTAAGTTGAACAAAACCGGATTCCATCGATCAGATTTTGATTTGATCAAAACCGACTAACTCGATTTAGTTCAATTTTAATTAGTTCAGTTTAAAATCAAACTGTGAACACCTTAACTAGGTTGTTCACGATTCAATTTTGAGTCGGTTTGATTTTGAACGGAACCGATTAATTCGGTTTTAATAAAATAAAAATTGAAATCGAACTGATTAAATTTGAATCGGTTTGGTTTTGAACATGTGAATTTTTGATTTGGTTTTTTATGAACCGAATCTTATTAAATTCTCACGTTTTATACCGTTTTGTCTTGTTATTTGACTTCAACCGATTTTCATGAAATTCTTACATTTGAGTCTAATTTTAACTTATTCGTTGACATTTTTTTGTTGGCTTAATATTTTTAAACTCAATTAACAAGGATCAAGGACTCAAAATGAGGCGCATGTCCAAACTGATTGGTTTTCGATTCGGTTCAATTTTTTATCAGTTCTCATTTTAAAAATCAAATCCGCACAGTTTGATTTGGTTTCGAATAAAATCAATACAATTTTTTTCGACTCAGGTTGATTTGATCGATTTCGGTTCGATTATTTATGAACACCCCAAGTCCATAACTGGAAGTATGAAAAACAGCCTTCACTTTATTTACTTTTACTATTTTGAACTTAATTTTCTGATTGAATGGACTATTTCAGATAAGCCGAAGCCCAATATGGGTCCAAATACAAACCCATTTTCCCATTAGCCCTAAAATGTTGATGGGCTCGGTAGGCCTATAACTGTTTTTGGTATTTTCACTCTGCATCACTAGCCAAACACAAGCCTCTCTCTTCTTCTTCTTCTTCTTCTTCTTCTTCTTCTTCAATTGAGGTAATTGACTGAACTAAAAGCAGTTTTGTCAGTGATTAGTTTGTGTAGTTTATGTTTGCTCAAATTCAATATGCTTATGAGCTTATCAATTCAAAGTGGAAGGTGATGTTCTTAGTTTTTGCAGATTTGTTGTTTGTGCACCTGATTTCACTTGGTTGATTTGTATGGATAGTGACCGTGTTTGTGATGGTGTGATTGTTTGTGTATATGAGAGTGCTTCTCATAAACATCATTAGCGACTTTGCCTCCATTCCCTACTCAGGGCGGAGGTTCTTTCGTCTAAGCCTCATGGTTCGAGTTTTTTGCCACCCTCGATCTTTTGTGATTGATGATGTTAATATTTCGATAAGCTGTAGTTGAGTTGAAACATTGTCAACCAAATTAAAGTCAAAGCCAAATCACTATTCTTTAGAGCTTGTGACTATCAGCCAATGTAAAATTTCTCAGAGTTGTGGACGTGAATGTTGTGAACATACAATTTTGTAGTCTATGCGCTTCCAAAGTCTGCTCAGATTACCATGACATCCTATTACACTTCTCGAGTGCTTCACATTACAGGATTTCACTTCTCACCCGACACATTGAAGACGCCCACACCAAGCCATCCTAGAATAAGCAAGAAAAGCTCAGATGATTTCTTGCAGTTACACATACCAAGCCTTCAAAGTTTGAAGGTTAACGTGTTGTTTGGTATGGATTGAGCATCACCCGAATCGGCGATGGCCAAATTATTTTTGGATTACATTCATACCCTAAAGGTTTGAAAGTTTTATTTACAAGGTGATAGATACCGTTGTCAAAACAGTCTTGTATATTTTGAACCTGAAAAGAGAGCATATGGCTGGAGAAGTAAATTTGATTTCTGACATCATGATTACCCATAGAGCGAATATACCACTGCGCAGCTAAACCCAAAAACAAAACTCGAGAACCTAAACCCTTGACACGGAACCAGGCCAAAGAGCTCACATATCAAGCTTGAAAAGCTCAACCCCATTGGTCTTGAACGCAAAGCTGCGATCCAAACCATCCTCTTCTCTAGGCGGGACTTGAACCATGCGACCATCTATATGTCTAACAATGGCAATAAGAGTGTCGGGAGCGTTGACTAAACTCATATCAGAAGTAAAAGCAATACTTTTAGGGAGAGGAATGCATTTCCTCAACTTTGGGCTAGAGACAATGTCGTCGCAAACCATCAACACTCCTTGAACCTGCGCTGCGTATAACTTACCATTGTAGAAAGTGACATCCTCGTAGTTGAACTCATTCTGGTTCGTATCGATTTCTACCAAACTGCGCCACTTCTTGTCTCCAATGTTGCAATAGGCCAATTTTCCATATTCACCGTAAATAGCAACAGCTCTGAAATCGCTCGAGCAGGGGCTCGAGGACAATGCAATCTTTTTAGTTAAGTAGTTCCTCACGTGCAGAGAACCTAGGGTTGCATTCGACTTAAAGACATACTCCTCCCCGGTCTTGTCCGGGCGGTACTTAGTCACGTCAGGAAACTTGTGTCTCGGCGGGAGGGGGAACTGTGCCCGGGAGAGCGGGTTGAGGAGGGTTATAGAGCCGTCCTTGTGGGCAGTGACCCAGATCCTTTGAAAACCTTCTCCCCGGCCTCGGGGAGGTCGATCTCCAAGACCTTGTTCTGGAAGGGATGGTAGAGCCCGCAGGCCGAGCCCTTATTGGCATAAGGAAGCAGGAGATACGGCCGCCGGAGATCCACCGATACAGGTCGGAGAGACTGCCAGTGCTTAGTGCTTACACACACATCTAAGCCTAATCTTGTCAACGAGAAGCTCGTTGTGTTCATCGATCATAGACAACAAATCAACAACAAGGCTGCCCCACATACCCATCACAGACTCACTCTCTTATTCAACACACAAGAATAATTCAACAAACAAACACACAGATTCACAAACAAATTCTAACCTTCGAATTTGGACTTCTCCAAACTTCTCAACAACTGCGAGGAGGAAGAGGATGTATTTAAAGGCGTATACATTTCCTATTTTCTTATTAAGGCAGCAACTCAAGGTTATTTCAGTAAATTCATATGCATTCCGAATCAAGGCAAGCGTGCGTGGCTTCAGAGCTACTCACTTTCTCCGATCATCACGACCCAAAATATTATTTCAATATTAAATTTGTAGGTAAAATATTATTATTATTATTATAATTGAATATTTTCCGGAGGGATATCGACTCGTACTAATGGGCAAAATTGGGTTTAAAGGTTATAAATAAAAAAATTTTAAAAAAAATATTTAAGAAATTGCAAAAAAAATCACTTTCAACTATACAAAATTAGCCAAAAATCGGTATACCAACCGGAATTATATAGAACCAGGCTGGTAAAAACCGAAACCGGGACGAACCCATACGGGTTAGGTTATGATTTCTCAAAACCGAAGAGAGCATGTCCAGTTTTCTAGTATGAACTCTGCTAACCGCGGCTAATTAGTACCGACTGATTGGAGTGTTCATATTCCAACCAAAAACCAACCCGCCCACCCAAATTGGCCCGCGGCCCATTGGGCTTCACCTGCGGGTTCAAGGGTGGGTTGCGGATGAAAAAGGTCTGACCCACACGAGAATGGACAAGTTGAATACATCAAAACCATGGTTAACCATCCTGCCTGCACTACACATCTTTCAATTCATTTAATTAATTTAGCCAAATAAGTAAGACAACCCATTTAGTTTAGGAAGCTCATTTGAACAACTCTCACATCCACAAATTGAACTTGGTGACCACGTACTAAACTTACGTCTTCTCACTTTGAATGCTTCACCTACCAAAAACATTTGCAATCAATATGTATTGTTTTAATGGCTTCAGGCCTAATGTGAAATAATTTTTTTTTTCGAAGTTTTATATTATTATGAAAATTTAGGTGGGTGATGCGGGTCGTCAACCAATCCAACTGCAAACCCGTACGGGTTTTAATATATCAGACCCGCATCACTATGGGCGGTTAACGGGCCAGCCAAAGCCTTAACTGCATCTCTATGATTAGATCAATATATTTTCATTTGGGGCAGTTGAACCGCCCTTGAACACCCCTAACCAGTGATGGTCCAACCATTAATTGAATTTAAATCTCAACTTTGAGTTCATACATAAATGGCCGTGATTTAGACACATGGCTCATTCTCTTCCGCACATAACTCATGAGCTGTAACCCACCAACCCACCTCTCTCTCTTCTCACCGGTTTACTTCCTAACAACACCTACTATGTGATTCACTCTCTCTCTCAACACCCTCACTAGAAATCCCTTTCTATCTCTTCTGTATAGGGATGACAACATGGCGGGTTTGGCAATCCTCAACCCCGTTAGAAACGGATCGGGGATGAGGATTTCCCGTCAGGTTCGGAGATTTCTCGTTTTCTGTTTTGAACACTTACTCCGTTTTCTTCTTCTCTTTTTGGTTGTGTTTGCAACACTTTTCGTCTTGCTTTTCTAGTTTCCAACCAATCCTCGTTGTTTAGCTTTGTTTGATCTGTTTTTATATACTGTAAACATGTTTTTGCTTCCTTGATTCTGTTCATGGTTGTTTCTGCTTTGTTTGATTACTTTTTGCTTGGAATCGAATCGTTTACGCTTTTGTTTTCTGATCCGATCGGCTTCTTTTTGTGCACGCGCAGTGTTTTTCTGGCTTTGTGGTGCTTTTTTCTTGCTGCGATTTTTTTTGCTGCGGTTGTGTTTTTGTGAATTATGTTTTTAGATCCTGTGCACCTTTGGTTTTTTTGAAAATAAATCTTCAGAGATCTCGTTGTGAAATGTTTCCTTGATCCGTTTATGTTTGTTTATTGTTGGCTTCGTAGATCGTGGTCCACAGATCCCAATTAACGTGCAAGTAATATAGGTAAGACCAGGTTGAATCCTCAAAGACCAAATGCCTAAAAATATTGAGAACTTTCTTTAAAAAAAAAGCCTAAATTTTTTATTTTATTCTAACTTAATTTGAGATTCATGATTTACTCATGCCTTATATATATCCTTCAACTTCACCTAGTTTTTTTGGGTTGAATATTTTTCAAAGCTAAATAGAACTTAATATGAGGATTTTTTTGGTAGATTAAAGTTTTAGAAACAATTGGATGATGTTAAGAAAATAATTGGATGACGACGAAGAATAAGAAAAATTTAACATTATAATGTAGGTTATATTATATATAGTTTATTGTTTTAGATTTATCTATTTATGTTTTCGTTTTTGGTTCAGAGAACAATGGATGAGATGATGGAAGAAAACCATGTTTAGGAGGAGGAGTGTAGGGCCGAACCGTAACACGGAAATGTCACGCACGGTTTTCCCATGTGCAAGTGCACACGATCACAAGTAATGAATTCCAGTAAGTCTGGGTCGAATCCACGGGGACTAATTTAGGGGTGTTCGGTCGATTTCGTGTTTTCGAGTGAATGTTGCGAGATTACTATTTTTGTTCTTTTCTTAAATTAAGGATAAACAAGCTAAATTACGAAGTGTTTCGAATATGTTAAAGAGAGCCTAAGGTGCTAAGCATGCATAACTCGGGTTTACTTAATCGAAGTAGTCGTCCTATAAGCGTTATGAGTGATGAACCTATGTCATAAGTGCCAATCTCGCCTCTCGGCATTGAGATTGGCCTAATTCCGAGTCATGTCTTGCCCTCTCGGGTTCGAAATCAACTCGAGACCGCATTCGCCCGACAATATGGTTAAGGGCCGCGTCGAGGTGTCAAAACTCAGTTTTGAACCTCTAACCCTCGGTGGTTCCTAGGTCCGGGACTAACCGTTCCTCTCAAGATCGGCTTAGCCCCCCTAAACATGCATTCTAAGTGGCCAACTAAGAATACAAGGATTAAATCAAAGAAACCACACAACACCAACGTTAACCTAGAACTAATACCTCATTAAGAATATTAATCAAGTCATACAATATTTAGCACACATGGCCAAGGGTTTTCAGCCCTCAACCATTGTGCTCAATCCACAAATCATGTTACAAAACACAAAAGAAAGCAAGAACACAAGCATAAATAATGAATTAGGGATAGAAAGTTGCTCTTGATGTTCTTGATGATTGAGGACACTTGTTGCTTGGTGGAATGATGAATCATTGGTGTGTAGATGGTGGAAATGCCTTTTTGTACTCCTTCCTAGCTCCAAAGATGAATTCTTGGTGAAGAATCCACCTTAAAGTCTTAAAGGGAGAGAGAATAATGATGAAGAACAAACAGAATGTTTTTCTGCTGAGGTGACTATTGGAAGAGATTGTGGTAGGTAAAAAGGTGATCCCCTCGATCCATAGGTTAAAGGACCTTATATAGTGTCTGAAAAATGGGAAGTTACGATCGTGCCTTAGGGAGACCACGATCGTGACTCAGAGACAGTCACAATCGTGCTTTGGCTCCTCACGATCGTGACTCGAGCTGGGGGGACCACTCCATACAGGTCAGCGCCACAGTCTTCAGTCTTCAGTCTTCTATACCACAATCGTGTCTTCATTTGAATTCGGGTCATGATCGTGACTTTCTCTGTACCACGATCGTGGAGCCTCCGTGACTGAAATCGTGGGGGCTCTCGGGTCATCGAGCAAAAATCCTCTCCAGGATATTCAATTTGTCACGATCGTGCACGTGGGGGTCACGATCGTGACCTTCATTATTCACGACTATGCATAAAGGGAGGCACGATCGTGACTAATGGACTCTGCAGCATTTCTTGGTTTCTTGCTCTCCAAGTCTCGACGTTTTCGACCCTCTATTCTTTGTCTATTCTATCGATTCCCTGCATATGCCCTTTGAAACGCCACCAAGCATAAAATTGCCATATTTGGCTCTAAATAGCCACTACGAGGCAAATAAGTACTCAAACGTGAGGTTGATCAGGCTCAAACGGAGACCGTTCGACCCCACATCAAGGAGGTGCAGTTGCAGGTGATTTGATCTTTAATTTGCTGTTGAGCGATTGTTAATCTTTAAATCGATTGATGCTCTGTCTGTTTTTTACCCATTTTTGTGTTTGTTCCCGAAGCTGGTTGCTGATGATGAGGATTTGGATGAGGAGATCTTGCACGATGTGGAGGTATTTGATCTATCTATATTTTGCTATTGCTGACTATATTTTGATGTTTGTTGATGCTCTGTTTTTTATCCATTTTTTTGGTGGTGTTGTTGCAGATTAAGAAGGTCTTCAAAAAATTCACCTGCCCCACTTGCAATAAATCTTACACTGCGGTACATAAACTGGCGCATCACAATGATTCCAGCCACCACATGCTACCTTTCAAGTGTACCAATGAGTGGTGATGGGTCAAGTTCCCAACGGAGAATGACTTAGAGACCCACAAGAGGAAGAGGTATTGATCTTTTACTAATTGTTGAGTTTTGAGCGATGTTCTGGTTTTTGACCCATTTGAGCTATACTCTGTTTTTTACCCATTTTCTCTCTTCTTCTATGCATGTGAAGAAGTTTAAGTGTGCTAGCTGCCGCAAAAAGTACATTGACGGCGGTGCACAATATCGTCGACCACAAAAAAGCACCGATTTCCATGTCAGTGTGGGAATCGTTTGATTTGCAAACACACTGAAATGACGAGCATTTGAAGAAACCCCAAAAGAGGGGAAGAAGAACCGTAACCGCAGTTAGGTTGATCTTTCATCATCATCACTTCATATACTTTCTTAGGTTTTCTCCATATGAGGTATGTTTGATTCACTTCAGAATTGTTGCATTGTTTGATTTGTCAATTCATTTTGTGGATTTCGTGCTTTTATGCAAATTTTACTTTATTTTCAGTCTCAATCTCATAAATTAGATATGGGTTTGCTCGTTTGACATTTAGCGCAATCAGGTTGAGATTAACCGATTATGCTCGCTATAGAATTTGCTTTCCCTTGATTAGTTGAAAAATTTTCATATGCATCCGCTATGAATTCACCATTTGGTTTCTCAATTATGTTCTGGACATGATATATTTTGCTGGATATCGCTTGGATATTCATCCAATGTGATTAATTTGACTGGGTTTTTTAGATTTTTCTTTGGAATTCTTTTTTGGTGTTTGTTGAGGTTATTTGAAATTATTGTGAAATTTTGCCCTGTTATTAGCTGCAAATGGAATTTCAATCTTATAATCATAGGAATGGAATGGTTTCTTGACAATCTATCTTTCAGCTGCTCTTTGGTTTATAGGATGACAATCTCGAGTTAATCAATTTAGCTGAACATCTAACTATTATTTTTATTAAATTTGTAGTTAAAATATTATTGTAATTATTAAATAATTTCCGCCTTTGCCTTGATCAGATTATGGATATCGAATCAAGCTAACAGCAAAATTGGGTTTAAAGGGATAGAAATTGAAAAAAAAACTACATCTAAATCTAATCTCATACCTAAAATAGTAAAATGGTTTAACTGTATTTACGAGAAATTCAACTAGTTTTAAGTTTATTTATTTGAAAGTGTCGTTTTTCCTTTTTTTTAACATTAATGTATATTATTGAAACTCTCTCCATTTAAATCTATTATATATAATAGCAATACGTATGCGTTGACACGTGGCATAGCTCAAATGCTGCCATTCACCAAAATCTTGACATTTTTGAAGAAAAACCTTTGGTCTCCATCTTGGTTTCTTGGATCCGTGATCTCCGTCTTCGTTTCTTGATGGGTATGTCATTGGTCGATTCTGGTATTGATTGCTAGGTCTCCAATCATTTATGGTTTGGCTCTTTGGTTACCGTCTCTATTTATGATTTGGCCCGATTTCCCTATAAAATCTACAATCCCTAATGAGTTTGTGATATTCGATTTCATCCAAATTCTACTGTTTGGTCTCGGAAAATTTCTACCTGTCGTTTGAGATCCTCTAATTTCAGATGTGCGTAAGCGGTTTCAATGGCATTTAGGAACAAATCTCTAGTAGGTGTTAATCGGATAATTTTTATCTTCTCTTCTGGATGTTCTGGTTCTGTGTGGTCGCCAAAGTCGATGGCGTGGTTGTGTGTGTATGAGCGTTGGGCATGGGTATCATTACCTCTTGTGGTTATTGGTAATATGCGCTCTGAGATTTTATTTGGGCTTATGTCTTCGATTTGATATTTTATTTTTTGGTTTCGCAGGCTGTTTGATGTGTGTTATTTTATGATACCAAAATTCGGTGAGATATCAAAAGAATCACAAAATTTGCGGTAGAATCTCTCTTATTTTTTGTTTATATTATGTTGTTTTCGTCCTCGCTGTGTCACGTCGTCATCGTTTTCGGGTCCAGCGAGCTCCGGCGCGGGTTCGGCTATGGCGGTGAAGAAATAACCGGAAAAAGGTGACCCTTCTTCTTCCCCAAGATACTAAATAAGAATTGTGTTTTGGGCTGTTTCAAGATTTTATTTTATCATCGATAATCAGTGGCTTTAATAGTTGGTCAATTTGGTTAAAATACTAAGCATTTGTTGGGTTCAAAAACGGGCGACTAACTTAGAATTGGGGATGTGTTATGTATAGTAGGACTAATAGCCATGGCTACTAATCAGAGGTAATTGAGTCTAAAACAATAAATCTGAGGACATTCTGGTTTCTTGATATGTGATGTATGATCTCACAGCCTGCGATTGGTGGCTTGGTACAATGAACATTATTTTATTTGCTTTTGCACACGTTGTGTAGGATAGCTATTTTGTGATCGAGATGTTATTTTATAACTACTTATGAACGGGGTTTTTATGTGATTGGTGATTTTTTAACTGGTTATGGGTTTGGTTCTTGTATTTGTACAGGGATTGAAGAGGAGCAGCCAGCAGTTCCAAAAAATAATAATCTTGCTATGTGGTAATGCATCTTCTTGATGATAGATACTTGAGAATTATTCCTAATTTACACCAAACAACTAGCATAGCCTTATAGTTCATTTATGTCTATCACAATGCATGTTTGTATCAGATTGTTGGATAGAACATTCATTCTCTGTCCATTTATTTAGCGATGAATGATATCCCGGTCGCTATGTATGAAGTCATAGTATTGATGGTTTTATTTCATCCCCATAACATGAAGTAATACACCATTATTTATTTGGTTGTCTGGTATGGTTTCTTATTGATTACCATAATCAGTATTCTTAAAAGGTGCACAGGGCGCAAGCTTGCAAGATTTGACTTGTTGAGAACGTACTTTTACATTCCATGTTCTCTCTACGCCTCAGTAAACTTGCTTCTTATTTAAATGTCTGACAGTTGATTATGTCATGCAGGAGTTTTGCGTGACTAATGGTTTTGGTGGTGTTGTTTTAAGGTGCTCACCAACCTAGTTTTTGTTTTGCCTTAACATGCTTGTATAAAAAAAATCTCGGGTGATGCTTTTTATGTTGTATGAATGGATTTGTATGCATTAATTTGATTATATGTGATACAATATGGTTGCTTATGTATGCTACTTAGTTTTTTACATAAACATAATAATCTCTGGACTGAAACTCTCTTAATATGATTGTGTGCTACATGTATGAGTTCAAATATGTATTGTATAGCCATTTGCCGAGGTATTTTGCTTTGTTTTTGTCATGAATATATGTGTTGTATAGCCATTTGCTCTTCATTGCCCTTTGTATTTTTAAATTATATGCAACTCTCAACTTGAATGTACACTTGGCTACAATGATTTTATTAACTTGCATTGCTACACTTACTTGTGTTGTGTTTCTATTATTCCATTGAATTATAGCCATTGTGAAGTTATGGAAGTTATATATGATGGAAAAACAAGCATTTCTTGGTGAGGTTAATAGATTGCATTCTAATTGTACCAATTCGTTTAGTTTCTATACAAAATTACTGTGTGGATTTTGATAAATATTTAGTCTGATTTTCCCCTATTTTATATTTGCTAATGTGAAACCTAATAAATTATTTTAAATGAGTATTTGATGCAGGTAATACATGAGCATTTTGATTTCCTTAAATAAATTGATTGTGAAGTAAAAAAAATCACATTCTTTGCTCTATTTTTTTGGTTTTTGATTTATGGCTTGAATTTTGTGCCATTTAATATGACAGGTAAGGAGGCCATATTTTTTTTTTGTATTCTTCTTTCCTTTCCTTTGCTTTGCATTAGTTCTATTTGTGACTCTTTAATGCCACAATGTAGCATTTGGTTGAGAAAGACAAAAAGGAGAAGAAGTTGCAGGATCGTATTAATGTTGTGCATTTTACTCGAGCAATATGAGAAAAACATTGATGATCAAGTGTAGGACTCTACAACACAAAAATGAGTAGATAAGCAATATTCAAGTTGCAGAAATGTATTAGTTTCTTTTAAATCTACATATCATTGCATTTTATTTGTGCCCAAGTATCTTTTTTTTATCAGCAACAAAGAGAAATGCATTGAAGAATAAAGTTCATGAGCACACAAAATCTGGAACCTAGATGCACAAGAGCCAAACACAAGTGCATGCAAACACTAAAAAAACTAAAGTGCTACCAAAGAACGAGTATCTTGTATAAGTACACGGAAAGGTGTTCATCACTTTTTCTATTATGTATGTATTTGATATAATGTCGGTTGTCTTTTAGAGTACGCTATTCATTATGCATTTCTTCTTTTGAATCTTCAACATGTTCTGTTGACTTTGAAAGAGGTTTGTATGTTTGTGCCATTACGCTATACTTTTAGTATATGTTTGTGTTGTTTTAGACTTTAATGAAGTATTGGTGAAGGATACAGAATAGAAGTTTGCTATTTGCCATTATTTTAGCTATTATTGAAGTACAGTTATTTGTCGTGTGAACAAAAATGTAAAGCTATCTAGCTATTCATGTTTATGTCATATTTCTTTATCTTTTTCTCATGTCATTGCATTTGTGTTATTGTTCAGATGCTTAATTGGTGAACAATTGTTCCTAATATTGCTAGATAACAAATGTGTTGAATAATAACATATACAATGGAAATACAACCCTAAAGGAAATAACATATACAATAGGAAAGTGTAAAAACAAGAAATAATCGCCCGAAGAATATTCGCCATGAATCTACCGCGATTTGCGCCCAATAATCCGTCAATAGTCTCTCTTTCTTCTCCGCCAAGTGGTTCTCCAGCAAAGAATTTATTGTTAATGATAAGCACTGAAATGTTGGGACTAGGAGAAATTTTTGCTCTTTCCTTCCTTTTTCAGATTATTTTGTTGTCCTTAAATATATGGGTGTTCTGTAACTTTCGTTTCTGAGATAAACAGATGAAATTGATGATTCAACTGTTTAGGTGACTGTAAATTGCTGTTTTCTCAGATCAATGCTTGATTCTTACTTGCAATAAAATGTGGGTTTGGTTATGTTTTGCTATCAAGTAAAGTTCGGAAAATTGTAAGGTTAAATTCCAAATTTTGTGCTCACAGACAGATTAATAGGAATGTTATTTTCTAGATTTTCAACTAATCTTTGATATGCGAGGAACATCATACCCTGAAATTTGTCTCAACGGACCAGAGGATTCATTGTGAAATTCTGATTCGTAGTAGTGACAAGATGTCGAATACAATGTTGTGACAATTGGTTCGACAACTTGTTTGATCACAGATAGTAAATAACGGAACAGTAAACAGAAGACACACGATATGTTTACCCAGTTCGGTGACTCCGCACCT